>JAIPRM010006906.1:0-17907 GCA_025469315.1 Stegophylla sp. TES_Ste_2020 | reverse complement strand
AAAAAAAAAGAACAAAGATCGAAAAAAAAAGAAATTTCATAAATTATAGAAGTATAATTCATAATACATATTAAAATATATTATACAATACAATTTTAAAATATTTCGAGTTTTTACAGTAACATTTATGTTTTATAAGAGATTATTTTTAGTATTTTTGCATATTTTTAGAGTATATTTCGTAATTTTCATATAAAAATGCATATTTTATGTATTTTTGAAGCTATAAGTCCTTATAGCCCTAGTAATTAGTTAATTAGACAAAACGATTTGCAATGGTATTCCGGTGACGATCATGTGCTAATAGTATTGGAGGGAGTGCGAATTTTAAATTATCTTTGGGGGGGGGGTGAAGATGTTCGTAGCAAGGACCTTTTGGTTTTTACGGTTTCGGTTCTCAATTTTTCGAGAGTTCTTGGGTTCTACAATCGGTTCGTGAAAATTTCTTTCAACACAGTAATGACCAATATCCCAATTAGGTTTTTATTGAATTTTGAAATTTTCGATTTTGCATCTGAGTTTTAATAAGATTTTATCGACATTTGAAATCGATTTTTAAATCAATCGCACGGGCCCTGGATTAAAAAATCCATCTTCATTTTGATATAAACTTAAATTTTTATCAATTTTAGTTTTTTCAATTTCAATATAAATTTCGAATATCGTTTAAAAATCATTTCGATTTTGTCATTACTTTTGTTTTTTTTGAACGTTCATAAATCGATTTTCAGTCCTGATTTGAAATATGTTCTACAAAATCGTATATTTTGTACTTCTATTTTAAACGCACGTCTGAACCGCATTTTTAGACGGTTTGTTTTAACAAGTTTCGAACCTCGGTGTATAGTATGGTAAGAAAAAAAAAAATGGAAAAAAAAAAACCGAATAATTATTTCTGGTGACTCGTTGAAAATCGGAGAGAAGAAAAACCGATCGTTTAAAAACCAAAGACCTTATATATGGAAGCAGCGTGTTCAGGCGCGATATGCACGTAATAAATATTATTTTGTCGGATGACCTAAGGTCTCTCGAGTGTACAGAGCGATTCCCTTATCGTTTTATACAATATTTTAAATATAAAAAGTAGATAAATAATATAATTTGTCTGTCTGTATTTAAATTTTGATAAAGTTGGAAATGAAAAAAAACAACGTTTTAAAGGTGTTTTTCTTTTTTTCAAATGTTGGGAAGTTTTTTTTTTCAAATTTTGGAAAAATTATTGGGAATTTCGAAAAGTTCACTCACTAAGTGATCTCTAGAGTCGAATAATTTTGATTGGAAAAATTGTCGATCGAAACTTTTGGACAAGAGGGTATTTCTAAACGAAAGAGTGTTGACAAAAAAAAAAAAAAAGATGATCATCATTGTATAAACACTGACTTCTTCGCTACATTCCAAATAATAAAAAAAAAAGGACTCTTATTTTCTATCTATGTTTAAATTTTCATAAAATTCGGATCAAAAAAATGATGGTTTCTGAGTCGTTTTTGTCAAATTTTAGGTAGTTTTTTCTAAAAGAAAAAATTGAAGAATTGAGAAATTCAAAAAATCACCTCTCTAAAGTACAATCTAGAGGCGAATTCGGTTTCAAAAATTTATTGATCGAAACTTTTGGACAAGTATTTCCATACCAAAAGTTGTACACAGAAAAAAAATTAACATCATTGTAAAAACACTAGCTTCTTCACTTCGTTCAGAATCTAAAACAATAATAATAATAATAAAATCTGTCGAATGTAAAATGAACCGGCAAACATTTTTTCATTTTCTCAAAACGAATAATTTAAACCAAAAGGACCCGGGGACAACCATCACCTCTCGCCACCCGCCACCGATCTCCTCGTCGACCGATCGGGGCGAAATTCTGACACACTCTGTATAACAAATATTTTTCTGGAGCGCTTCGCTCCGCGCGCACACAGTAACGGGCTATTAGCTGGCAGTTAATCGCGCACAATAACAACACACGAGGACTTGTTGCGTTGTATCATGTTAAACAGTAATAATTTTATCGGTTAATAAAAAAAACAGCCACCTGCAGCCAAGGTCAGCGCGGCAGAAATCCGACGCGAAATTCGCCGTTCAATAATATCATTTCCAAATGCCTACGGTGGTCGTCGTGTCACTCGGGGGATTCCGAATATTATCTCAATTTTATATGATTATTATTATTATTATTATTACTATACGCGTTAATGGAGACGGCCGTCGCGTTGGTATAAAAAATAATTATTATTTATTGTTATTACATTTATTATTATTATTAGGTATTTTACGTATACGCGCGCGTTACACACATTTTCTCATCTCTCGAACGGGGATGGGGGGGGGCGACCGGGCACACCGGTTATTATAATATACAAGAGCGGATACCTAATTAATAACAAAAAAAATAATAAATAAATAAAAAATAATATATATTATGGTACCGGCGCCGCGTTTAGAACCGTTATGTTCGCCGCGTCTGCGCACGAGAAGCCGGTCGGTTTTTTATTTTTTTTTTTTTACCCGCGTTCGCACACTAGGGCATTGGGACTCCGGTATTACGTTATGTAGTTTTTTTTTTTATTATTATTTATTATTTTCCTCCCCCCGCCTACCGCCGAAAGTGAGATTAGCGAACACTATATTATAATAATATAATAAAATATACACAGCAGTCGGTTCGACTGCGGTTTAATTAAATATCGTATTTTAACTCGACGTCGATACCATCTTTTTATCCCAGTGACCCACAAAACACGGCAATATTTATACAGGGTGATTTTTTAAACGTTGTCATTCCAATTTTCGGCCGTAAAAACGCAAAATTTCGGATTTTTTTTTTTTTTTTTGTGAATGTTCGAGTCATTGTAAAAATTACGTTTTTTTTCATGTCACCTTAAGGGATGCCCCGTGGCGATACAAACATTTTTTTTTTTTTTTCAAATGACAACCTCCTATTTAAAAAAACTGAAATATTTAATTCACAGAAAAATTACCCGAATAGAACCCCATACATAAAATAGGAGGGGGGGGAGTGGGTGCAATTTGAAAAAAAAAATAATATTGAAAAGCAGAGTTTTTATAACAGAGTTGAACAACTGGAAAAAAACACCGAATTTTCACGGCAAAAAAAGTGAGTGATCATCATGATGCTAAACGAATCACTCTGTATATATTATATCGTGTTTACTGCGATCTGCAGGTGGGTATGGATAGCTCGGCCTGGTCACGGTTACTACGAATTCGCGTGCGGTCCTGGCGATCGAATTCTTTCGGGTAAAAAATTAATCGAAACCGCGACTCGTGCGCCGCGCAATTATTTATTGTGCGCGTTCTTTCGGCGTTCGCACACTCGTACAATGTTAATCGACCGATTAAAATCTCCACGCGGTCGATCTATAGATCCATGATCCCATGTATACGGTGGACTCACGGGCATGGGATCCGAAGCATTTACGTTTTCAAATAACCCGCCGAATCGAACCCAAAAACCGTTATTTTGAAATGAAAAATATCGGATTTTACGAAAACTACAAATTTCATTTTTTTATTCTTGGAATTTTGAAATATTTTTCAAGAACCGGTTCTAGAACCTAAGAACCCTTAAAAAAAAAAAAAAAAAAATTGAGAACCAGAACCGTAAAAATTCAAAGATTCAAAGACACTCGATACGAGACTCAAAATCGCACGAAACCGTCCAGACCTTTTAATATTGAAACGATTTTGATGACAATATTTATACGAAGGCGGGTGTCACAGGCTCATTTCCCAAAATTCGCATTATTTCATCAAAGAGTTAACAGCATAAAATGTTTTCTCACGTTCACATGATTTGTTAGTCTAAAGGTCACTGTTATATATAAATCAAATTGAGAAGTTTATCTGTTTGTACGGATTAATCTTCGAAGTGATTAAAATAACTTTAACGAGCAGCCAGTGAATTTTAGTTCAAGTCCTTTCGTTTGAACCTTTCTCGAAAACTGCTTTAGACATAAAAGGGCGGATAAGTGAAGAAAAGTGTTAGTGATAGCGGGGGGGGGAGGTGAAAGAGAGGTTTGCATACATTCAATTTGGCTAGGCAGCAACGCGTAATTATTCAGCTAGTACATTAAAAATAGTCAGTTATACCACTTAAGTTGTAAGACTCAAATTTTGTTCAAGTAGCCGATTTTAAATGATACAAAAAATTAATAGAAAATATAGACATTTTTGTTAAAGTTTCGGAATATATTTGTTTTAAAAATGCTATTCGTGTTGGATAGTGGTTTCAAGTCGATAACTAATATTTGTGCAGTGAGTTTAATCATAAAAAACTATACCTTTTGACAATATTTAAAGAATATCTTTCTTTTCAATAAAAGTAAATGTTTTGAGTAATTTTCTCGTTAATTTTACAATTTAATAACTACTATTTAATGGTTTTACAAAAAACATTTAATGCTAATTTTGGATTTTCACGTGACCGAAGAAACAAATACCATGAGTTATATATTGTAAAATTAAAACTAATTATAAGATTTTTTTCAAAAAAGAAATACAATTATAGCTTATAATCGTTTGGTAACAGATCGGTTGTGTATGGTCAGTGTTGTGATTGAGTAATTAAAATTTTTGTCAAGGAGTTTCGATATGATAAATGTATATTTATTTTATGACTACCGCGATAATCGTTAAAAAGATTTCGCCATATTTGTTCGGTTTGTAAATATTTACTTATTCCTATTTCGATCGACATGATTATCGCGACGATTTTGTATTAATTAAATTTTCAACGTTTTTTTTTTCAAGCATTAAATGGAATCCAACACTATTCTGGTTTTTATCTCGTAACTCAATCTGAATTCCGTCTATTCTCGTATGTCGTCAACGTTCGCTCTGCTATATAGTAGCTCCCCGTAAGAGGTTTTCTCCTAATGAGTCATTTACAAACATCATTAGGTCATTAAGTTTTACTTTCTAAAACAAAATACGGAGAGAAGTTTACTACGGGGATAATACATTCCTATCTACTATTTACTCTTTACGATTTTCACGGATGGCCGTTTATTATTTTCCAAAAAAAAAAAAAAAATCTCGTGAACTGTTTTACACACATTTCAATATTCATTCCGTCTGAAACGTACTCATTCGATTGCATAGATTTTTCTCTGAAAAATAAAATCGAATTAATATCATCACCATCGTCCATTCGGCTGGTATTTGGTCGTTATCAAACACGAAAGTCGTATGGTTTCATCCAAAGACTTTATTTTGTAATTTTCAACCGAGTAAACGACCAATTAAAAAGCGTGATATAATATAGTCTTTAGAATTATTCAAATTTATCGATTTAAAATCAATGCAGATCGCATTCGGTACGTTATTTCGGTGAAACACGACTGCATTTTTTTTTTATATCAATTGTTTATGTAACACTGTAAAAATGACCGTTGCATACCAGGAGGATTTAGAAATTATTCAAATGAGGAGGAGGAGGAGGAGGAGGAGGAGGTAATTGAAATGTTTCTAGTACGGAATTCTATTTTGTAACCGTCGTTATCAGTGGATTTTTATTTTTATCGACATAGCAGAGTAGAATTTTCCGAGTGGGAGAAAAATTTACGAGTTATAAAGTTCATCCAGTCATCATATAATTTTTTTTTTTTTAAGTAAAACATTGCCTTTTATTTGGTTTATATAGGGGGGGGAGGGGCGGGGCTAAGCCTCCGCTAGTTTCCCTAGTTACGTTTACTACTACGACGACCAACATCTATTGTCTTATCTAGGAAATTATTAACTTATATGTATACACAATGAATCATTTGTTTAGTTTTAATTAAATTACAAAAATCCGCAGTAACTGTGTTACAATGTTCACAACGAAAATACAAAAAGCACGAATACTGACTACTGTAGTCTTTCGCGTTAATCAGTCTGGTATTAGTATTAGTTTCTGAGTGTAAAATGTTGATATA
Organism: Stegophylla sp. TES_Ste_2020; assembly: GCA_025469315.1. Classification (NCBI taxonomy): domain Eukaryota; kingdom Metazoa; phylum Arthropoda; class Insecta; order Hemiptera; family Aphididae; genus Stegophylla; species Stegophylla sp. TES_Ste_2020. The sequence continues at coordinate 11,968 of JAIPRM010006906.1, read as the reverse complement.
GATAACATGGAAAATAATATTTTGGTGTAAAAGAAATGATTTTCATCGTTAAATTAAATTAAAAAAAAAAAAATGTGTTTTTTTCGATTCTTCTTTCGGCTATACTTAAAATACATTTTTAAGGATTTATTTTTTTTTTGATACAAAATCCGAGTCCAAATAATATTATGCACTTATAATTTCAACGTACGAGATCCTTAGCATATTGTATTTCATGAAGTCGATTTTCTTTTTCAAATTTTTTTTCAGCCGTATAACAATATAATTTGCGCGATAAAACCCTATAACATCGGAGATATCGCCTTATTTGGAGGGAAAAAAACGCACGCGAATGACGAAACAATTACACATAACTGCGCGATTCGGTCAACCGGCCATTATGTCGTTATAGTATAATAACAATAATAATAACAATAATAAAAATAACAATAAAAATAAGACGGCACACAAGGACGGAAAAATAAAAACCGTTGCATCGCGGGCACCAGACACTATTATTATGTTGCGTTTTGCAACGAATTACTTGCTATTGTCATCGATTTCGCTTCCGATTCGTACGAACGAAATTGATTGCTGATAATAATTGATTCGGGCGCGAAAGGCGCGAACGGTTTGTATTCAATAAAACGTACGACAAAACGTTCGCGGTCGATTTTATAATCTATTTATAAAATGATAAAATTACATCCGATGATGGGATCGTGCGTGAATAATATCTATCTGTTCCATATATATATATGTATTTTGTTCCGTATTTTTATTAGACTCGCGAAGAAGCCAGTGGTTTTTACAATGACGTTTATTTTGTTTTTTTTTTCTGTGTACAACTTTTCGTATGGAAATACTTGTCCAAAAATTTCGATAAGCAACTTTTTGAAACCGGATTTGCCTCTATAGATGGTACTTTAAAGAGGTCATTTTTTTTTTTTTTTTTGTTAGAAAAAACTACCCAAAATTTGACAAAAACGACTCGGAAACCATCGTTTTTTATTTTAATCCGAACTATATGAAAATTTAAACATAGATAGAAAATCATATAAGAAAGATTTTGGGGTAAAAAAATTTTGGAAATGTGAAAAAAAAGGTTTGGACGACATTTTTCTAACATTTTTTTTTTTTTTTTTATATTATTAACTTTCTTCGTTCAGAATCAATAATTAAAATTCAATACACCAGTCAAGAGAATCCCACCCGACGTGCGAAGCGCACACTTTTTTTTTTTAAGTTTGTATTTTTTAATTTTTATGTGTACATTTTTTCGTCTTTAGAAATATTTGTCCAAAAGTCTCGACCGGCGATTTTTCGATTCAAGAAAGTACAGTTGTCGGGAGGTCATTTTTGGAAATTCTCAGTAGTTTTTCCAAAAATTTGGTTGAAAATAATTTTTTTTTTTTTTTGTTACATCTACTAATAAACTTTATAACTTTTATGTAAAATCGTCTTGTATAAACTGAAGCTTCACTCAGATTCCTTGTTATCGAAGATATTATTATTTATTCGTATGGCAATACAAATGTGCAATAACACTAAATTTTTCCTTAAATTGGTTAACAGTTTCGTTGAAGAAATGATTTATCGTTTCTTTAATATTTAACACATCCTCACCGAGAATATCCCACTCGAGGACTGAGGTGCGAAGAATACCCACGGTGCAAAGTATGTACGGCTTCTTTATTAACGCCACTGTATTATTCTGGGGTTTTTTTTTTTTTTTTTGATTTAGAAGTAACCAAATCGTTACTATTAATATTTTCGACTACAAAGTTATTTAATATTACGGATACACCTAATACTCGTATAAAAGTCTGTTTGGAGGGACGAGACGTGCGGTCGAAAATGACGGAAATTCGTTTGCGGTTTTCTTAACGTCTGTGTGTGTGGTCATATTGACGATACCGCGAGATGTTCAGAGACGATGTATATTATATTGTACGTAAATAATGCATCGTCTTTGGCGTGAGAATAATAAAATAAAAAAAAAAATCGAAATCGTATGAGATTTACCGCGTTGCACCCACCGCGTAAATTGACCTCATGTTATTCTCATCCCTTTTCTTACCATTTTAAGAGATAAAATTTCAATATAAACTCGGTATCATGTTAATAACGCGTTTGTCGTGTCATCAGCATTACATAACACGTCGTGCAAAAATAACGCTTTATTTTAAAGGTATTACTATCGATGAGGAGTTATAATACTTTGAAAGCATCGATTCACTTATTAAGTATTAATATATTAATTTATTAAGAGTATGCACTGAGACATGTGTGTATACTCATTACTTACTTTAAAAAAGTATTTTAACAATAATTAAACATTATAACAAATATTTAATTGACAAAAAAATAGCAAACATTGAAAGATCTAAAAAATTTCTGGCTTTTAATTATTCAATAAATATCTACCAGCTATAGACAAATAATAACTAGTCATCATAATATTATTATAGAATTAAATTAAACGTATATATCATTAACTCAGCATCACCAACCGTTCACCGCCCAAACAAAATGTTAGTAAATATTTCGTATTATAATTTCTATGACAGATTTCATAATTTGTACACAACAATACTACAATAAAACAGACGAGTTGGATGAGGGGCAATTGTATATTGCCGAAAAATGTACAAAAAAATGAAAATGCGTGGTGGGGGGAGTTGACCCTCCAATTCCATTTAAAATCCTCCTCAGATTTTTCATTAATCGCACAAGGATAATACTATTGGGGTAGAGTTAAGTCAAACGTATAAACATGTTAATCTAAATTTTTTTTTCTGTTTCTGCCAATAGTCTATGTTTTTAGTGCCGAAAATTAGTACTATAATAATTGAACAAAAGGCCAGAAAAAAATTTATTTATTTTTTTAAATTGTTCTCGCGTACATTAATTGTATTTCTCATGTGTTATTCTAAGAAAAAACACATTTACAGCGAAAATCGGTTAGATTTTTCAAAATCCAAGAGGGATAAATAATTTTTTTTTGACAAAATAAGAACGGAGGGATGGAAAATGGCGACTAAAAAAAAGGAGAGAGATGGTTCCACCCCACACACACACAGTGTATATAACGCCGGAGTTGTACTCACCTGAAATAAGAGAGCTTCAAGTCGGCGCTGAGCTTTTCCAACAGTTCGGTGGTGGACGTGAATTCCTTGAGCGTCATTTCCGTCTGTTTCGGGTCCGGCAAATCGGCGTCGAGGTCCGCCGCCGCCGACGACGGTCCACGTTTGCCGAACTTCCGCAGGGATCCCGCATAGTCTTCGACGTTGTACACCGGCGGTCTCGGTTGATCCTGCGAGCGACACAGACAATAAAAACAATAAAATTATATTTTTGGGGTACATTAATTTCATTGGCGTGGCGAACCGTGCCGTTTCGATGTCGTCAAATTCGTTAAAAATAAATAAATAAATATTTTGTTGCAAATCTCACTTTCAAAAATCGCAGTACCCAAGCGCGGGACACGCGCGACAAGCTGGCGGCGGCGGCGGCGGCGGCTTTTTCGCCGTTACACAGCCGGCACGACGACGACGTCTTCATGGTCGGGGCGCGGGCACGAGACTAAACGGACGTAATTATTATATTTTTCCCCGTTTAATAACAATAATAGTAATAACAAAACGCCCCCACGAATATCCCGCGGAGAATTTGGCGCGAAAATGATTTCACTTTTCCGTCGCGCGCAAATGAGAATTAATTACAATACAATACGCATGCGCTAAAAGAAAAATCATTTTTTTTCCCCCGTTGTTTTTATGCACATACACCGCGTATATAATATGATTACCTACTATTGTTATTCTAATATACGCGATTATATTACGTGTGAGATTATACACGTCCGGTGGCGGGTCCCACGATTCATTACGATTACGCCGAAATTAATTGTATTTTGAGAACGGATTTCGTTACGAGTAGCAGTAGTGTAGTTGTGTTGGAATTTCAAAAAAAAAAAAAGTGTTCTTACACGGTATATTATGTATATAATATAGCCGTTTTAATTGCGCGGACAACAATAAAACCGTACGATGATAAATAATTATGAAAAACAAGCGCATGGGAAATTCTCATCATATAATACGAGCTCTTAATATTGTTATTATTTATTTTTTTTTTCCATTCTCATCCATTACTCAACTCGAGCCTGCCTACACGGTCTCTGTAGTGGCGGTCGTCCCGCCGTTTCTGCCGCTGCAAACGCGTCGTGTTTTGCTGCTTTTTAACTCGGTATTTTACCGATTGATAACTGATAAAGTTGGTATACGTCAACCCTTAGACCATAATATATACTATGGATGTAGCCGACAATGACTGATAGTTGTGTCCGACATATTTCAGGGCACTTGTATGAAGTGCGCATGCGTTGTGCTCATACATGTGCCTATCAAATCAATTTAAATTTCTAAAAATCGTAACTCATTAGTAACACACACAACTAATATCACGCATGCGCATTCGTGTTGGACACAGTTCAGTATAGAAGTAAGATATAGAATAGCTTCATCCATAGTATGTTATCTAAGCGTCAACCCGTCGTGGCCATACGTATACCTAAATGAAGCATTGAAATGATGGAATACGCTTAGAGTGACCTATTGAAAAGAATCAAATTAATGAACTTTGAAATTAATGTTATTGTTATAAATATATTAAAATAATATGAAAATTTAAAGTGGTACCAACCGAATAAGAAAAATAGTTTTTATTTTTCTCAAAATGGTAACTCTTAGCGTATTCCATTTGATTGCTTCATCAATTCACCATACATAACTACAGTGTACGGTATGGCCCCTTTATAATGTATTCTTTACTCTATGCTATACGTATACGACAACGTGTCAATAACGAGTTACCGAGTTAAGTTAAAAGTGTTAAAAGTTAAGTTACTCAACGAGTTATTTATTTATTTATTTTTTTTGAAAGTGACTTCTAACTTAACTCTCTTAGTTAGTTAGTTGAGGTCGTTGTGAATCATAAATATTTAATTTTATACTGATGACCTCTTTTTTTTTATGTAAATAAATTAAAATAAATTAAAATCACTTTTCGATATTTTGAATTTCATTACAACGTGTGGTTTCGCTTTTATTCGTTTCACTTTTTTTCGGCTTAGAATCAATGTATTCCATCAGAAAAGTTTTGGATCCGAATCACTCCAAAAAAAAACCTTAAAATTCGCAATACCCGAAATCCTTATAATCCGTATGATTTTTTTTTGGTGAAACAACCTTATTATCCCCGATAATTCGAATAAGAAATTCGAGTTAATACGATAATACATTGAGTTGTAAATATTGTTTGTATCAAATGCTATTTTGTCACTGACTGTTTATATTAAAATTAATGAAATATTTAGCATTTCTTTTTCTTGGATTTTTTTTTTGGGAATCCTTGAAAAGTCAGCGAAATTGCAAAATACAAAATCGTGGCAACCATGGTAGGGCAGTATAATTTTTTGGGGTTAATTCCCAAATGATATTGGTTACAAACACCTGATTATTTATTTAAAAATAACTTTATATTAAAATTAATGAAATATTTTGTATTTTTTTTTTTTTTTTGGGGGGGGGGGAGAAATCCTTGAAAAGTCAGCGAAATTGTATCAAAATACAAAACCGTGGTAGATCCATACGAAAAAGTGTTCGCAGAAAAAATATATAAACATCATTGTAAAAAAACACTAGCTTCTTTACTTCGTTCATAATCAAAAATATGTTTGAGCCAAGTTGATACGAATATTTTACGGATGTCTACCCGGTAACGAAAGTCTGCGATATTCTTATGCTAATCATTTTCATTTTCGTTTTTTTTTTTTTTTTTCCCATGCAAAACTCATCGAATGGAAATAGCGGTTCAGCGTTGATAACGTTTTAGAAAATAATAATAATATGTAAACGTTGCTGTCGATGAGTAAAATTCGGTTTCACGTCTGTGTACGGGTCGAAACGGGTTTATTTGCATCGAGTTTTGAACGTCGCATTTCGACGAATGAAACAAAAAAAAAAAAAAAAATGAATAATAAATCGTGAAAAGGAACCCGTGAACGCGAAAGCAGTTTGCGTCCAGTTTTCAAGCGAACGATATTATTATTATGGCTATAATAATAATAATAATAATAATAATAATGAGAGAGGGTGTTAATTAATTACGGTCACGATCGTTTTGCGCGCACTCGAGAACTCGACGTTTTCGACCCGACGAGAATCAGTACAAAGTTAATTCAACAGCAATTTAAATTTATTGCAGGTTGAGTAAATGCCTCACGTTAACCTCGTGCATTTCATTTATAGCACACTAGTGTTGTTGTTTTAACACACTCCACGAGCATCCTTCTCTTATTTATAGATTTTGGATTCTGAACGGAGTGAAGAAGCTAGTGTTTTTACAATGATGTTTATTTTTTAGATTCTGAACGAAGTGAAGAAGCTTATGATTTTACAACGATGTTTATTTATTTTTTTATTTTTTCTCTTTCTGTGAACTTTCTTTTTCGTATAGCAATACTTGTCCGAAAGTTTCGATCGGTATCTCTATAGAACCGGAATCGCACCCAGATGGTACTTTCCGATTTCTCAATACTTTTTCCAAAAACGGGGAAAAACTGTCGAAAAATTGACGAAAAACGGCAAAATACGCACTTACCGAAATTTCCGTAAAACTGAAAATTACTTTTTGACATAACTTCTAAAATAATGCAGCTAGAGACTTGAAATTTTCACCGACCACTAAAAATAGCTACGGAAACATGTCATAAAAATTTCAAAAAGATTTGATCAATTTCGAGTTGAGTACGGCATTTTGAAAATTTCGGAAATATCTCATTTTTTTTTTCTGTGTACAACTTTTTGTATGGAAATATTTGTCCAAAAGTTTCGATAAGCAACTTTTTGAAGCCGGATTTGCCTCTAGTAAATCATTTTTTGATCCGAACTCTATGGAAATTCAAACATAGATAGAAAATCATATAAGAAAGATTTTGGAGCAAGAAAATTTTGAAAATATGAAAAAAAATTTTTATACATTATATTTACATAAATTTTTTTAATAAGAACATTAAAATCGATACAGGCGCCCGACAATATTTTACACCTCTCATATAATTTTTTAAATTTTAAGCTATTATAAATACATTCTTAAGACAATTTTTTAAGTGCATTTTTTGAGTTTTTTTTAAGTCATTTTTGCATTTTTAACGATTTTTAATGGCATTAAAATCCCAGCCCTAGTCACAAACCTTCTTCTACTGGTAATTTATGCGCTGTACTCTGTTCATCGACAACAAAAGCACGAGACAATAGTCGCGCACGCCTATTTTGGAGGGCGTTTGTAAGCGGCGTCTCTAACACAAATGAGCGACGTAAATTATGTTCCATAAAAAATTAACTTTCGATTGACAACCACCACACGGCTCCGACGATGATGAGGGGTGGTGGAGTGGTGGAGCTGCAGTCAACAGGTATTCATCAACTATTTTTCTTTTCTTTAATTATTCGTATCGTGCAAACGTTATTGGATACGTTATAATAATAATAATAATAATAATAATGGGTGTAATCGGTTTTTGAATATTTTTAAACGAGTAAAACGAATCACACGATCACTTCGATAATATATATATATATATTGTTGTTGTTACGAAAACTTTCTTAATCGAATTGATTTAACATATTTAATAATAGATTCGTTTTCATACAACGAAGACGACGACGACGGACACGCGCGGCAAAATAGCGTTTATCCCGTCGCGATCGTTATTGTAAAAATAATATATAAACACGCCGATTGTAATGTTACAATAATAATAATAATTACAATATTAAATTAATCAATAACCGTTCCGTTCGAATGGAGAAAGTCAATGCCAACGAAATAACTTATCGAACTGTCGGAGTGAATTTAATTACGTTCTAAATATATGTATATATATATGGAGATTAACAATAATAATTATTGTGCAACGTCTGGATAAAAGTTTGATATCAAAATGCCATTATGTAAACGGGGGGGGGGGAAACATTAAATCAATCTCGAATCAAAACTTTGCAACGAGAAAACCGTGGTAATAGTCAGTGGCGCAACCATGGAGGGGGGGGTGTTTTGGGTGTCTGGACACCCCCCTTAAACTGTATTTATGGAAATTTTATTCATTGAGCATTGAAAATAATAAAAAAAAAAAATCCTTTTAACTATACAATAATTATAACCTCTACTAATTCAGAAATAAACTTGGAACACGCTTTAAAAATTCATATTGTGAAATATGCAACGCTAAATTGTATTTACCTACAAATAACGTTATAAAAATGTTAACTCGTAGAAAAGGCAGTTAGATTTTGCTACATGAAATTTCTAATTAATGAATTCTTGTAAAGTGTCAATTGAATATAATTTTATATTTAAATAATTAGGTACAGTAGAAATTTATTGGTGGACATCCCTCTTGAAAAAAATCCTAGTTGCGCCACTGGTAACCGCAGTAATATTTCGGTGTAATAATAAGTTATCGTGATCAATTATATTTGATTGGTCACAGAAATTCAGTGGAGATTTATTCGATCAATCTTTATAAAATTCAACACGCCCATCGCGAGACTATCTTATCCGATACCCATGGTGCTACGAAGTATGTCCTGTTTTAAATTTTCGTTCACCTCGTGTGGCTAATTATTATTTAATAGACCGACCCCTAACCTGACCCGTGGAAACTATAAACGTTCTTTTAATGTACATGTGTAATATAATATTAAACGTGTATGTATCATTATCGCGATGTGTCAATTAAATATTCTAATTAGTGAATTAATTACGTTTCGTACTCCCACTGCGAGCATTACGTACAGATGGTGAGTATTTTGACATTCGTATTTGCGCATTAATCAAAACACAAATTATTATACTCGCATTACTTTTAATATTTGATATTATTAATTATTTTAACATGGCGACTATTAATACTGCGAAATAACTTAAATCGTTGGTAGTTGGGTTCGGGGGGGGGGGAGAGGGATCGTTGCTTTTCCGCCCCCCCTCCCATCTCCAATCTACCACTGCCGAACCGTAAGTCATACATTCTAATATTTAGCATTTATAACGTTGATTGGCTGTTAAATTGTAACTTGTTGATGCGTTAGGGCCGCAAGAAGGTTCTTATTTTGAATTTAAATCGACGATATTATAATACTAGATGAATTACCCGGATCAAAGTAAATATTTGTTACATAAGAGTCAGCGAACCTACTCTCCTCTTTCTCTCTTCGTTTCTTTTTCTTCACTTATCCCTCCCCGCCTCTTTTTTCTCTGATAATTTTCGAGAACGCAGAAAAGCATTGAGACGCAACTGAATTTATAATTATTATTACATTACAGCTCCAATTAGATAACTAAAGTTATCTAATCTTTCCGTCGAATTCGATTCAACTGTTTGGAAGATTATACACTGACAAACCTTTTGATTTTATTTACAGAGAAGTTTGCTACGGTCACAGAGTTCAAAAAAAGTTGTAAACGCGAAAGCACATTGATGCTATTTCGACCATTGGAAAAAGTAACGAAAAAAAGTTACTTTCGGTGAGTGCGTTGAATTTTAAATAAAAGAGTAATATTTTTTTCAAGCGGAGTTCCAGTTAATGTACAATAATAATTATCATCAGTTTTATAATGATTATAACAATAAAAAAAAAATTTTCTTCCACGGAAATAATTTTTCATATAACATTGTCTATCTGTATATAATTTATCATAAAGTTTGAATTAAAAAAAAACGATAGTTTTAAAGGTGTTTTTATCGAATTTTCGGTAGTTTTTCCCAAATTTGGAATTTCTGATTCCAAATACGTTACTGGTAGAAACGTTTTGACATTTATTTTCATAAGAAGAAGTGTTCACAGAAAAATAAACATCATTGTTTCTTTAAGAAAAGTCTTTAGGATTTTCGAAAACTGGAACGAGGCGATACAAGACGAAGGTGGGGGGAGAAGGACGAAATAAGTAATTGACGAGGGGGAAAAAAAACCAGAAAGAACTTGACTTAAAGAGTTCAAAATATATATTTATAGTCGACAACTGGTCCGATCTCGCGTTACATAAAAAAAAAATAAAAATAAAAAATTGCTCGAATCGTTTGATAGTTGATGATTTAATACTATGCATTCAAACCGTGGAAACTTTTTCGAGTAGTCGAACAAATTATATTTATTAGCTGCTTTGCAATTACACAAGTACTCGAACTGGGACGGTCTCAAACCGACTGCAACAACCGGTATACCCGGAAAGACGACTCGGACGATACAGTTCCCCAGTGGCTTATTCAATCGATTCGGCAGCGGGTCATGCCAGTTGATGCGATAATAGACTGCAAAATATTGTTATGATGTAGGTCATTCGACAATCCGATCGGGAAATAAAAAAAAATCGGCTGGGTAAGAACCGGTGGCGGTTATAAGGGGTGGGTGGGGGGAGGCGATAGGTGGATCGCCCCTTCCCGGGGGGTTTGATTTTTATACGTTTAGTAATTATATCACAAAACGATTTATACTTCACAATCCTCTTTTTCACTTCTTGAGATAATCAATAAAAACTGTGTCACGGATTAAAAAACAATTTTTTAAAACTCCTAAAAATTACCAAAAATACTTGACTACATACTCTTTGTCAGATATTAGTGTAATTCTCGCTAAATAACTTACTAAGGAAGTGGGAAAAAATATTATTGAATTTGCACGAGCAAAATTTTATTTTTGACATTGGGGGATCATTTTTTGAATTTCTCAATTCTTCTTTTATTTATTTATTTATTTTTTTTTTTGGAGGGAAAAACTACCCAAAATTTGACAAAAAATACTCGGAAACCATAATTTTTCCAAACTTTTTAAAAATTTTAGAATGTAACAGATAATAATATAAGTGAAATTTTAGTGCAAGAAAATTTTGAAAATGTGAAAAAAAAATGTTGGACATTTTTCTAATACTATATTTTCTCTATATTATTTTTTTCCTTTTCTTTATTTATAACAAAAAAAAAGTAAAGTATAGGAAAGTTTAGACAAGGAAGCCGGACATACTTCGCTCTTCGGGTAAGATACTCTTGGTGGGTGTGTTGAATACGACGACTTTTATAATTCTTTATATTATTAACTCGCTTCGTTTAAAATCGTTTATCGAAGAAATTATATTTTATCGTTTCTTTAAAATTTTACAAACCCAGCAAGAGTATCTGATCCGAGGAGGCTAAGTATGTCCGGTGTTCTTGTCTTTACTTTAACGACAAAAAAAAAATCTTTTTTTATTTATTTAGATAAATTGTAGTTATCTTTTATCTTTATCTCTTATCATAACATATTTTCAAAAAAAAGTATCTTTATCCAGGTAAAAATATGATTAATTATCTTTATCTTTATCTAGTTCTAGATAACTGTTTAGTTATCTTTGTAACTCAACACTGCTCTTCATAATAGATACTTGTTACTTTCGCCGGTACGATTTAAGTCACATTGTTGAATGTCGGCGAACGTTATATTATGACGTCTCTGTTGGCGGACAATCGGCTAGAGAGTTTTTTTGCCACAACAAGCGCGTGTAAACGACATTTATCTTTTTTTATAAAAAAAAAAACCTTAACGTGCGAATCGTGATCAACACATAATAATAATAATAATAATGCGAAGACGATTATGCTACAAAAACGTTTGTGTGTGTGGGTACTTATCATTTCTGTTATTATTGAATAAACCTCAGAGTTCTATTCAAAATAATAATAAGCATATACACGTGTATTACCGTACACTGACGGCAGTTGATCACCGGATAGTGAAATTATTTTCGCTAATTTTTTTTATTTATTTATTTATTTATTTTTTTATGTGTACAACTTTTCGTATAGAAATACTTGTCCAAAAGTTTCGATCAATAACTTTTTGAAACCCGATTCGCCTCTAGATTGTACTTTAGAGAAGTCATTTTTAGAATT
>JAIPRM010006905.1:0-17907 GCA_025469315.1 Stegophylla sp. TES_Ste_2020 | reverse complement strand
TTTCTATACGAAAAAGTGTTAACAGAAAAAAAAAAAAATAAAAAAAAAAATAAACATCATTGTAAAAACACTAGCTTCTTCACTTTGTTCAGAATCTAATACGCACCTGTTGCATTTCGTATGTTATATAACTTATAATTTCGGAAAGTAGAAGATATGGTTTCTGGATTAAAATTCTGTCTGTCATACAAATGTACCGTATGTCGAGGTCGGTACGCATGAGATTGTATTTTTTTGTAGCGGTATAAAGGTACTCGAAGGAGAATAACACTAATTACATGTACCAATATTATATCTATACATAATATAATATTATACCACGCGTGTTGTAGATTTGGCGTTGATACCAGGCCGCGATCCTGCGATCGGTTCGAATTCGAAGAACAAGATTGTACACGATGTTCACAAATTGTTTTAATATGACTTTTAATACACTTTTAATATGACGAATTCAAGTGAAAGAACAATTAGAATTGTATTATAAAATGTGTATGAAATATTATTTTATTTTTACCAATATTTGATATGTTATAATCTGGACATTTATTCAATTGAAACGTCGAATTTGTCGCAGCTAACTACTCGCGCTAACAATTTTTTTTTTTTTTTTTTTTTGAGAGAGATGCGTTAAATCGAGAATTGTACTCGTACTTGCATTACATTTTTCGGTTTCTGAGTGAAGTGAATAAAAGCACGTTGTCGGGTGGTTAAAAGTTTCGTTCTTTTTTTAAAATTTAAATTAAAAGTTACAGTATGACCTACTGACTACTTGTTACTTTAAAGTTTAAAGAGTTAATTTGTGTGAATTCTCAACAATTAGAACAAAACAGAAAAATACAGAATCGCTACTTGACAAATTTCGCGCCCTTATAGCATAAATTGGGGATGATGAAATCACCAATCGATCGAAAAAAAGAATAAAGATAATAAATTGTTGACCGATCAAAAGGCGATGCGCATTAGCGATAACGTGTATCAATTATTATTCTGTTTATCAACAAAAGCTGGTAACCCTTTACAAGCGTCACTGATTGCAATACATCTGCACTAGAGAGCCTATATATCAGAGAGTGGCCACTGACTGGTGTCGTCATTTCTGATTGGTTCCTGTATTTTTAATGATAAAAATGTCGTCCAAACAATATTATCAAATAATTAATACGAAATGTTATTGTTTTATTACTGATAGACACATATGATGTGCTGATAATAATGTTTGGACGAAAAATTAAGCAATATGGCGTAGTCCATATCCATTGATAAGAGGTCTGGTGACCACTCTCTGATATATAGGCTCTCTAATCTGCACTATCGATCCGCAAGACTATTGGCCAGCAGAGTAATAATAACGACCGGAGGGACGATTTTTACCGCACAAACGGGCATCGGCTTCTTCTCATTCCGGACGGAGTACAGGTAAAAACACAGTGCGCGCATGTAATTCATATTATTATTATAATATTATGATAATCAGATGCACGCGACCGTAGTCGGTTAGAACGACGACGGTGTGGCAGGACGGGTGTTCGCGGGCGGGACGTTGTCGAGCGCGGCAGAGGAAGAGACCACGTGAGAGAGAGAGAGAAATGGGTTGATGCGTTGATGATACGGCCAATCGGTTGGATTGGACACGGCCGCGGTCGGTGTTTTTATTATATTATTATTATTATTATTATTATTATGTACACAGTGCGTAAACACAATATAATATAATGTGTGTGTGTGCGCGCACCGCTGCTGTTATTATAACCGTATATAAATATACGCGATGGAAATGTTTTGTCCGAGTTTTATTCGAATAACGCTCGGCAATCGCCAATAAGTGCTGTTAAACTGTTTCGTGGACGGACGGGCAAACAAAAAAATAACGTATTCTCTGGACCCACTCGCGGGCAAGGACTTGTCGGAGAGCGTGCGAGCTCGAGCCGCGAATTGAACACGAGAAATGGTACCGCGCATTGTCACATGATGGCAATAATGCGCGCGCTGAAGTCCCGACGACGTGTATGATGTGTAATGGAGGAACGCTGTTGACACAGATCGGTAAACATTTGTGGTCGGCACGACGGCGGCGGCGACGAGTCAATGGGAAATTTTCGTTTCCATGAGTAACGACTTCCGCGATGACAAAGATGACAGACACGTTATTTTATTATTATTATATTTTATGGTATGTTACGTAAATTAAATTCGTTTATGTGTGCACGACACGGGCGGCGGCAGAACGCGGAGGAAAAATTCGAAATTTGCTTAAGAAAAGTCGCAGCATTCATTTGGATTTTGAGTATATAATAATCGGTATTTGACCGCGTTGCAAATGAATAGTGAAAATTTGACACTCGAGTAGAGTATAATAGATATAATTTGCAACGAACGTGTGTTTTTTCGAATATTCTAATCAAAAAGCATTCTGTAAAAAATTTAGTTATTGTGTACACATTTTTTTTTTTGAAAAGTCTTACTAGAAATATATTGATTTATTAACCTTTTTTTTTTTGACGGAAAACTTACAATTTCTGTATGACGTAAAAAACTGCAGATGTATTAAAAATATGAGTTATTTTTAAAATTGAAGACACGCGTGACTTCGAAAAGTTATCGTGTACTCGAAATCCATAAATCACGATTTCCCATTGACATGATGATATATAAATAATTGGTGATAACGGTTATGGCTGACTTATTACAAACTGAAAACCGTTATTTTATAATATTTATTGTGTGCGTTTTTTTTATACTCATTATAATTGTTATTCCAAATAAAATTTTTGCGTCTAAAATAGTAATTTGATCGAGTAATCTGATCACTGCCACAATTTTGTTTACTTTACGATTCCGTCTAGACAGATTTATTGGAAAATTATTATTCGTATATGTTATTTTTTCCAATAAATCCCGACCCGGTTTCACGTTGTCCATTGTTGCATTATAGACCGAAGTGTATTTTTAAATGTGCCAAAAATTATTTTGCAATTAGGTTTTATTTTGTCAATGAGAAAACGTGAAAGTGTTTAATTTGATTTCTTTTGTAGGTTATTTATTCTTGGCTGGTAGCTTTACGTCAAAATTTAAAATCGACGTCTTGTACAAGGTCATATTTGAATTGGGGTGACTAAAAAATACAAGGAAATATACTCTCACTGAAATTAGTAAACAGCCAATACGATTTCAAAGAAATAATAATTGTTGTTATTGTTGGGCGTACGAGGAAGTATTACCTATACGTAACCCACCTATTAGAATGCTACCGTTTTTTTTTGCATCGCACTCTTAAATTCATTAAAACCTTATAAGTTTCCAAGAAGTGTTAATTATTTATCGAAAAAGCCAAAGTTATAATTGAACGTTTACAGGATGTAAATCTTTTAAGAACGTTTTTTTGTGTGTGTCTGTAAATTGTCCATTAAAAATTAATTATTACACTATAACCTTGGTAATAAAATAACTGAAGACTGAATAAAATACTTTGAGTATAATATTCTCTAAGCTATCTAGCTGGTTTATATGCGAGTATTAAAATTTAATAAAGTCTTATTTTTCTGGAAATTCACTCAAGTGCATATATACTTTATTGATCAATCTAAATATTTATCAGTAATTTATTCATCTCGAAGATCATAAATTTTATACTGTAAAACAGTAAAACGTATAATATTTTATAGTGAGAGTTTATATTATTACCGAGCCATGAAAATGCGCAAACACCACGTTTTGAAATAAATTTCGGGAAAGAAAATATATTTCTGCTTGACGATTTTCATTTTTGACTTTAGACTAATAAACCGTATTCAAAGACTCTTCTTAGGGATGCATATTATATGATGCATGTATTTATGTAACGCCGATCAATTGCTATTTTTATTACTATTATATTTTTTATTGCCGCTTTGTTTGATCGGCTTTGGGAACAAGACCCCCGGAATTTGTGACAAACTAAAATCGTTTATAAAATATAAAATACTATGTAGATACAATTCGACGTGCGCTCCGTGTAAAACAATAACGGCGTGTGATGTTTATGGGCTACAAATGGACGTAGTGTTTCGCTCACAAGTAGAGTTGTAAATATTCCGTGTGTTCCTAAATTCAGCAGTCATTTAAGCCGCTGGGTTCATGGATTGAGATGAGTTTAGGAACACTTATCTCTACGTTGATGGATCATTCTGGTTAATATCATATACATGTTCAGAGGTATATGCAATTGTTATCTCCTATGAACTGAAAATAAAATTTTAAAATTCAAAATCAAATAGGTATCTATCTGATATTAGTTTTAGTATTCTTGTCTATGAATACTTCCTTTTTTTAGTTTCCCAAGTTTTTTCATGAGTTCACTTCAAAGTCATAAATTTATTTTTCATTATGAATAATGTATCTAGACATAATGGTCGTACACAAAACGAATTTCCATCTTTTCGGAATACATTTTTCTGAATTTGCCGCTATATTTTGTTGTTTAGTCACGAAAAAGAAAATTTTAAAGGTTATTGTTAATTTAATTTTAATGAATAATTTGGTGCGTACTTTTTATCAAATCTATCTGGTTCATATTCGATCAGCCGAAAAAAAACAGATTGCTGATAAGGCAATCTGATTGATTACCTCCCCTCCTGCGGATTGATCATCTGCTGTAATTAGGAACAATCAAATCCAGCGGATGACCAATCTGATGAATTTAGGAACACACGGATTGTGACGAAATACAATACGAATATCGCACCAAGTGGGTTTGTTCACGGAGATCACGGAAAACTGACGTTATTTCGGCGGGTATAACGTGAGCAAATAAAATACTGCAATAAATTACACGGAGACTGGAAAGAGGCGAGTTTTTTTTTTTTTTTGATTAACAGTTAAAGAAAAATTGAAAAAAAAAACACCGAGCAGACCCCATCGAGGTGCATATAGATAATATAATACTTACGGGATTATATTACGTCGGTGTAATAATCATTATCGTTATTATGCGTGTGCACACGTCATGTTTTATTGTTACAGTAGGTATAACCGTAATGCGAGGAGTGGGGAAGAGGTCGCGAGCTAAGTCCGGAACCGTTTGGGCGCACAAACATGAAGTACGTTATTGCGCATATAATAATATGTGTACACTTTAATCTATATTATATGAAATCTATATACTTTTATTATATAAAAAAACATTATGTAGAGTCCTTGGCGAAACGCTACGATTTCGTTCGTTTTTATTCCCCGCAACTTTTTCGTCGGCGTTCGTCGCCCGCCGGCGTAGGTTTTCGTCCCCGGAACTATTTTCGTGAATGTTTTCGATTTTTCCCCGCCCCGTTTTCCCGATTCGACCGGATGAACACCGAAATTCCAGGATGCAATTAAGAACCGACGTGATACGCGTGCGTGCGAGCTCCCGTTATCTTCTTCCCGGTGTCTTCTCCCGCGCGCCGGTCTCGAGTCCCGCCTTCTCTCACGCGTCGTCCGATAACGGATCGGTACGTTTCTTCCGCTCCGGGACGTCTTCTCGCCGCTTAAATGCTCGAATTTTCGCGTGTGTTCTCAACTCGATAGGTAGGCAGGTAGGTTAAGGCGTAGGACACGTTAGGACGGTTAGGTAGTAGGGTCTGGTGTGTGCGAGTTCGACTCCCGCCGCCTTCTCCCATCACATGACTATCACGTGACTATCACGTGACTATCACGTGACGATTTCTCACCATTAATTTTTACATTTTTATGTTATTTTTTGTTTTCGTCGGCGTCGATAGGCCAAACGCACGGTCACTAAGCACATTCGGAAAAGTATCTCACTCAAAATTATTCATCTATTCTTTTTTACTGTTGTCTCCACACCTGTATCTCACACGAAAGGTGTCCCACTTACAGCTAGTATAGGACATAATATTTTAATAAATATTATTCTATTATAAAGTATGGTAACCGAATCGCCCCATCACGACCGCGGTATACTACGTTGGAAAATGTGTGTGGTGTCGCGGTGTCTGAATTCGCACACACACACACACACACGCGCGCGCGCGTTTTCGTACGATTTTTCAAAGAAGTTATATATATATATATATATATGTATCACTAAAGCGGCGAGTAATAATTGGCGCGCATCTCGCAGCCAATCGTGTCTGTCAACGAACGCGTCGCGCCCGCCAGATGACGTGTACGGTCTGTCGGGCATTCTGACGAGATAATATTATTATCATTATTATTATTTCGTGCACGCGCGGCGCGTTTTGTTTCACGCACTAAAATAAAATAATACCTATGCAATGCTAAATTTCAACGATATTAGCAGAGAAGAAGGTGTTGCGAGCTGCGACCACCGGCCACAGAGACCGTATTCTCAATGCGGCGCAGAAGTTGTGCGACGGAGTGGTAATATTATTATTATTATTATTATGCAAACGAAGAGGAGGGCTGTAGAGACGGAGAAAAAAAAAATATATAAGTTTATACACCGCGTTTCGCGCGTTACGAGACGGACCGGTGCGCTCGGAAAACGGTATATACGGTCGCGAGAGTTTGCAGTCGTCGTCGTCGTCGTCGGGAAGCAGGTGGAAAACCGGTGAGCGAGGTGCAACGGCGGTAATGGCGGCAGCGGACAGATGCGCGTCGAGCGAAGGGAATTTCACGGATCACCGGGCGCGTTCGACGACATCACGCCCGCGCCTCTCGCCTCGATCCTATCAAGCCGATCCGTTTGACCTTATCGCACGGCACTGTCTCTGATGCACTCGCCGTGCGAAGTCTGCGTTCGTTGTCCGGAAACGCGCGCATACGTACGTCTGCCGCCATCGCTGTAATAATATTACACATTGGGGGGGGGGGAAAACTATGATTGCGCCCACGACGCTATATTTTTATATCTATCATCGCGCGTGCCGCACTCGACTGCGTGGGCTACGTCATGATTTATACCTCCGATCATCTAGAAACTATACTTTTATAATATTGTGTCTATTGTTTACTAAAATCTTTCCTCCCCCATGATATGATAATATTATAAGCTTTCGTCCGGCAAACCGTTTGTGTTACGGGCTTTTGTTATGAGCATTAACTGTTTGTGGAGCAGAGGAAAGATACAAATTTTCCAACGGCTTTTATCACTGCTACATTTGTAATATTATGATGTATTTCATTGCATCTCGAAGGAATTTAAAACGAATTTTTTTTGTTTTTTCTTAACCGACTTTAAGTTTGTTAATTTCTATACATTAAAATGAAAACTTACCATGAAAATGTGTAGAACGTTACTGTTTTTTTGATAATTTACTTTCGGGCTAAGTTATTTTAAGACATCCTAAATAAAGTAAAGTAAAGTAATGTAAAGTAAAGATAAGTAAAGTATAGACAAGAAACCAGGACACATTTCGCACTATGGGTATTCTTCACTCCTCGGGTCAGACACTCTTGATGAATGTGTTGGAAAAAAAAAAAAAATGAGGAATTGAGAAATTCGAAAAATTACTTCTTTAAAGTACAATCTAGAGGCGAATTTGGTATATTATACCTCGTCTCCTCAAAACATTTTAATTTAATTGTTTCCATTTCGTTTTCAGATGTTATTAATATTATAACCAACTGCCTTTGTTGAAAAAGTCGATCAAATAATACTTTTGATAAGTAAATAATTTTGAAATGTTTCTGTTAAGAATTTGATGTCGGTTAAACGGATTGTAATTTGACGTGATAAAATAGTGGATGCATTCGTCATGTGGTTAACACGTGTTAAAAAACAATCAATTTTCTTGAATCCGAAACTAAAGTATAGCATCTCTGACGCGTGACTAACAAGAAACATCATTTTGACAAGGTTTTCAATATTATGCTCATCTTCTAATAGTTCACCAGAGAAAAAATAAACTACTACTTAATTTGTATTGCGTTGCATGCCTGTGTAATTTATTTTTTGTATATTATTTTTACAAAGGTTTGTTTTAGTTAATTTTTATGTACGCGAAAGTAATTTATTTTTATTATTTAAATTTCGTTTTAGTGTTTATTTAAATTTATTATTTCTATAAATATAAAACCCATCAATTGTTAATACAATAAACGTAATGATTGAAACTAACTGTCGTAAAGAGTGGTATTTGGTAGGCACGGGGAATTTGTGTGTATACGGTGCATTATTATTCTGTTACTAACATGGCACGCAGTATACAGTTGATTTTGTGTGTTATTCTATTCAATCGAACAATAATAGTTTGAATACGAGACGAGAATTGTATTCCCTCAAATGGTGAAATATTAGTATTATAAAATATACAAGTCCCGTTGTGCATCACGAGGAATAATGACGTTGACTGATATTTTAGTTTTCCGAAAGAATTGAATAACGCGCACACGCGTGTACAACGTGCATAATGCGTGCACCTATTTTTCAAATATTCTATTGAGTAATACTAATATGGTTTGGTAAATAAATTTTATAAAAAAAAGTGACTTATAGAGTAACTTTACGTTTTTTAACTAGTTACTGGATTGCTGTTCAGCTTTGGTTGTGTATACTGAGATACTGAGATACATAACGCATTAAAATGCTAAACATTTTTTAATTCACAGTTTATATCGTTTATCATAGTCAGTCGATGACCATCATTGCTTTGCTTTGTATACATTGCTCTGTACCAATAGCAAAATGCTTCTTCCAAAGAGTTGCATGTAAAATTAGTTAATTTAGTTTGCTGTTTTATGACTATTCCTGAAATGTTGGGATATTGAGAGCATGTGATTTTTCGGTGGTTATTTGAAATATCAGTTTTTTTATAGCTCCTTTGATAGTTAAAAACTTTTAAGGAGTTTCTGATGGTTAAGCTGAACACAAACAAAAATAATTTAGACTTAAGCACTTCATAAGAGCACCTTTCACGAGTAAAATATTTAAATACGTATTACAATCGATTATCACCACTATTATATCACGGAGTAAATCAAATTTAAAGAGTTCTGTGATTTTATCATCTTACCGTATTTCACAAACCTTGGGGTGAAAGGTGAGTGAGTATCAGCCGTGAGCGGTAATCAATTTATCATAAGTACAAAATGAAAATAAAATGATTGATATAATATCCGTATACGACGGGATATCGACTAGAAATCGCCGCGATGACTTCCGCGTATGTATACCACATTCGGCGTTCAGCATAATAATATTATAATAACATTGCGCACACATATTTCGACATAACCTTTGTGCGGTGCCGTCACCTTCTTTATCTATAATAAAAATAATAATTATTATTGTGACGGGGTAGACAGTCACCACCTGAAATTCTGGCCCGTCATCCATATTAATATATTATTATAATATATCTAATATTATTCTGAGGTTCTGTACATATAATATGATATTAAGTTGCTCCCGCTTTGGACTGCTGACAATAAAATATATAACGGCTTAAGACTACACATATGTATATCATACGTAACTCATTATAATAACGTTCCTAACGGCCGATCGATGATAACTCTATCGCGGGAGTATCCACGACTTTCTGACGCCTCTTCGTGGACTATTGTTGAAATCAATCACGGCCGGTAATCTGTGGATGATAGACGTACACAGATTGAAGGTTCAGTGCGAGATCTAACCGGTTCGTTTCACGATGATGCTCGAAACTCATTTTCACTCATATTATTATTATTATTATTATTATTATTCGTTAATAATCGCTTTTGAAAACTATCGTAGCGACTAGTGTGTTATTTAAGGCGATAAAGTTTACAGCTATTTGGTTATCGTAGTCGACAGCCTCAGGAAATAATGCGGAGTTATCGGTTTTTTGTTTGATTTTTATGGGGCATTTTCAAGTTAGCTAATATTATTGTGTTGACTTTTCTCCTCCGTTCGCCACTACCGAAGAGTTCATTCACTACTCGATAAAAATCATTAAAATGTAATTTTAACTTTAAAATAATATGATACTGCAGAGAGTGGTCGACTGTACTTAAGCGTTTCAATTCACGAATCCTTATCCTATCAGCTTTCGTATTTTTGTTCTTCACTTCGTTTTTATCCGCTATTCTGACATTTTGACACTGTAAGTATTACTACTACAAAAATATTTAGTTATCCATACAATGATTTGTATTATTCACGATATCGTGGAAGTGCGAAATCTCTAGTTGAACTTTTTCAAAAGGGCGTTGTTATTGCTTCTCACGTGTGTACCTTCGCTTCGTATCGGTTCTTTTTTTCACACCGCACACACGTTTTCATACATCGGTAAGTACACGTTGTATTATGTCATCGTCGCGTGTGAGTAGGTATTTTTATTGTTGTTGTTATTATTATTATTATAATAGAAGTCCATCGTTTTCCCGTAAACAGTACATTACACACATACACGGGTTCAACAGAACGGAAAACGCGAACATACGTGCACTCGGGATTATGCGCTATATAGATGATAATTCATATTCCGCGGCAATCGCAGGATGCTGTTATTGCTACGAGTTAACGGGTTCACCATTTATCGCTGTGTAAAACTGGCGATGCTCGACGACGCAACCAGCGGCTGCATTCTTTTGTCGTCGATGTCGATTTATTGGCCCATATTTCTTTCTTTTTTCTTTTTTATTATTACATTTTTATACTCCACGCGATCCAGTCAATCGTAATCACCAACTGTAGACTCCACGTGCTCTCTGTTCCTTCTCCTACGTCTCACTCCTAGTCTCGTCGTCAACATCGACACAATCACAACGCAATAATCCTAATAGCTTATAGGTGTAAAAATGTATAAAAATCGTATCATTAGGTTTGTCAGAATTGGGAAAACATAAAAACGCAAAATATCGTTTTGAAAATAATACATAATAATCATTGCACAATATGCAAGAAACGGATTTATAAAAATACGAATCAATGTTCCCGCGTAACTTGCTCTGAAAAATATACGTAAAACGTGTCGAAATCCCAGCTCAAAATTATTCGACGTCCGTAAGCCAAACGTGCAGCGCACATTAGTGTTTCGTATAATGCGATTCCCGCGAAACATAATGTCTATAATAATGTTATTATTATTACGCATTGGTGGTATACCGTATGGCGTACCATAAAAATCGCGTACTCGTGCCAACGCGAGCGGCAGGACCAAAATGTGATGCCATTTATGCGGTCGTCGAATTCGGTAGCGCCGGGTATAATATCTGATTTAAATAAACATTTGAGCGACACGTGTTGTATACATACGCACATAAACGTAATATATGTAATGTATGCGTGTATAAACATGCGGTGGTCGACGTAGTGTGTGCTCTTGTTATAATATTATTGCCGGTTTCGCGGACGTGCTATGGAAAACAATAGTTTATTGTGTTAAAACGGTTATTATACTACAGTAGTATTTAGTATTTTTTTATTCTTTCATAATAAGCGCCGATTACAGCATCCGACGATTAAATTTTAACGTCGTCGTACGACCGACAAATTAGCGCGTGAAATGTACCAAAACGAACGCCGGGGCTTGCCACTCATAAATCCGTCGGAAATCGTACGTGCCGTATTAATAATGTATTATTATTAGGGCTAGGCACTTATAGCTCTAAAAAAACTTAAAATATCCATGCATTTATTCTATAAAAATGTACCAAATATGCTCTAAAAATATGCAAAAATGCTAAAATTTCTTATGAAACATAAATTTCACTATAAAAACTTAAATATTTAAAAATTTTATTGTATAATATAGTATTTTAATATGTGTTATTAATTCTTCTTTTATTATTTATGAAATTAATTTTTTTCGTTTTAATCTTTATTCTTTTTAAGCTTACATTTAAACAAATGAAAATATCAAAATAATATTCATTCTCTTCAGGTATTCAGTAAAAAATGTTCCAATACCAAGAAAATTCAAATTAAATATGTGAAATATGCACTTAAAATTCAAATATAACCGAAATATGCAAAATATGTAAATTTAAAAGAACTGCTTACAACTTTCTGGGTGTTGTGAAACGCATTTCAACATTACTTAGAAATGTTTTGAGTGATTTTTGTAAAACATGCCAACTCCTATAAGTCCCTAGCCCTAAATTTACTATATTCCTCGTTTTATATCTCATCACAGTTGTCTTCCTTGAAACTGCAATAATAACAACGATAAAACGTTTGACTTTTTTATTTTTCTGTGTGTGTACTCTTTTATTTATTTATTTTTTATTTGGAAAATACATCTCGATTATTTTTCCGATTTATTTATCGTCCGCGGTTAGATTCCGTTAAGCTCGTCGTGTGTCATTTTATATCGGTACGGGCAGAGCGAGATACGTTTTTATTATTATTTTCTTTTTTTTCCCCCGTCATTCCCGCGCGGTTATTTTACAGTTGTTTAGCGCGCAGTTTTTACGTGAAATCGAACGGTCATCGTCTAATAGCCCCGAGTGTGTCCGCGAGCAATACAACACTCCGCGTGGAAGGCGCGCGCGCGCCAGTGTTTTCTAAAGAAAAATTCCGTCGGATAGATTTGAATAGAAAAATCGCTTTGCGTCTGCGCGTGTAAACATAAATCTCCCGGCGGTAAACGACTCCACTTACGCGCGGACCGCGGCTGCGGCGTTTTCCCGCCGTGCCGCGTCTCCGCGGGAGACATGTCCGCGTCGAAAACCGCGCGCGCCCGCGGTTTGTTCGTGAGCACACGGTGATTTACCGCGGACACGCGGTCGTTCCCCGTCGAGATCCGTCCGCGCGCCCCGCGATCACTCACCGCTTGGTCGTAAGACGTCTTTATAGGCGCGCCATACACGTGATATTGTTATTGTTATTTAGAATGCCGACAACGATGCCGCTCTAAAATTATTGTTCCCCACACTCCCGTGATCTGTATCGAGTTGATTAATTATTATAGAAAAAAAACTCGATTCAGGAAAAAACCAAACCGAGAACATCGTTTTCATCGAATGTTTTGTAATTTTGTAATCACGTTGAAAACCGATTATAGAATTTCAATTATTAATATGATGATATTGTACCTAATATACTTACATACAGTTTACAAAGCGACATTGGCCAAATTAGGATAATAACTACATTTTGGGGAGGCTTAAGTGTTTATTTATTGATTTAGCCCCTTCCCTCCGAATTAAATTAACTTTAAGTAATATTAAGAAAATCCTCAGCAAACGTTTACCACATTGAAATATGTTCACACAAATCAAGCTTCAATAAACTTTAAACGTTAACGATCATTTTAAGTGTAAAATTTAACAAATCAGATTTAATTTATGCTACAATTTTAAAATTAAATAATACTTATAATATATTAATTCTTATAATGCATAATGTTTCTTCCCAATTCCGTTTTTAATTGCTCTAATCTTGTATTTATAATTATCAACCAAATAGATTGTGTAATTTCGACTATAGGTTATTTAAACTTGGTTTATTTAATTGGTTTATGCAACAAGTTGTAGATTACAATATCTAAAGTAGGGTATACCTAGGACGGTCGGTTCCAAATTGATTTTTTTCCTGTCGACTGCTCGTTTGTCGTATAAATATTATGTATCGTATATTTTATTATAAGTAATTTTATATTTATTACTGAAGCCAATCGCGCATTGCGCCGCCACACCGTGGTTGTTATAGTATAGCGTCCTGTTAAAGTGACGTTACCGAAATAGCGCGTGGAGAGCCATTTATTGAATTTTTTTTTTTTTATATATATATATATTTTTTAAATAATTTTTCTTTCTTTCTTATACATCAGAATACGTTTTCCACGAATGATCGATGACTTCGACGGCGAACAGATGATTACCCGCTGTAATAACATATTATAATGTATAAACCAGTGGTAAGTTACGGACTTTGTAGTCATTATCGTTATTAGCGCTGTCGCGTCTAATAACAATACAATAACGTGCTTGCATTTACGGGTAAAGAAAAATAAATAAGTCGTTCGACTACTGGACCATATATTTTACATCATATGCACGTATGTGGGTATAATTCTTCACTGTCGTCGTCACCGTTATACTTAATTGTACTTAATAGGATGTACCTATTATAGCACGCGCTAGTCGCTACTAAAAACCGAGGAAAACGTCATAATCATTATTATTGCGTTTTATTCAATCTCTTAACTCAACTTTGTCTCCAAATAGTTATAAATATCGGATGAATATATTATTATAACATTTTGGTGTAACCACGAACAATGCGCAGGTATTATGTAAATATTATAAATTTGTAATTATAATTAAAGAACTCTTTATTAATTAACAATTAATTTTATTCAATACAAAAAAAAAAAACCCTTTCAAATAAACACTTGTCTTGTAAAACTTACACCGGTGTGTTTATTTGTTTGTTCTTTATGCGTCTTCTTTTTCAGCGCAGTTAATTAAAATCTCATTAAACAATCACACGGCGCGAAACATTTACTTCGTGAATTCCGCGTAGAAGAAACCCGACAACGGTTATTATTTAGTTTTGCCAAGTTTCGCAAGCGGTTATTATCATATCTCGCTTTTCGAAGACCAGCCATTTACGCCGCCAATTGATGCGTCACCGACCAGGGGCTATTTTTGTGTATTTTCAGCACACACATTGTGTAGTAAAAAAAAAAAAAAAAAATCGAGTATTTAGTTATTTAGGCATCTAGCTAAGCTGAGCGGATAGTTTGACACAACGTGAATGCAATTTGAAGAAGGACGAACATGTTTAAAAATTAGGCATTTTAATATTGACCATATCTTTCCTTTTAAACCCCTTTCATATCACTCTTGTCTCTCCTTCAAACGTACTTAGGAGGGCAGTAAATACTACACAAGAACGTAATACCACTAAAGTAGCAAAAATAGTTTCTAAAAATTAAAATAAAGACAAGGAAGACATACTTCTTCCTCGGGTCAGATACTCTTGGTGGGTTTGTAGAAATTTAAAGAAACGATAAATTATTTCTTCAATAAAATGATTCTGAACGAAGGAAGTCGATAATATAAAGAACAGTAATAGTCGTCATTTTCAACACACCCATCGCCAAGAGTATCTGACCCGAAGAGCCAAGAATATCCGTGGTACGAAGTATGTCCTGTTTTCTTGTCTTTACTTTTTACTTTTTTTTTTTATCTAATAAATAAAGAAAGGAAAAAAAGAATTAATAAGAAAATAAAGTGTTAGAAAAATGTCTAAAATTTTCTTGCGCTAAAGTGTTTCTCGTATCATTGTCATCTGTATTTAAATTTTCATAAAGTTTGGTATTTTTTTTTGTCAAATTTTGGGTAGTTCCCTCCCTCTCAAGAAAAAAAAAATTGAAAAATTGAGAAATTCAAGAAACGACCTCTTTAAAGTTCTAATTAGAGGCGAATCCGGTTTCAAAAAGTCGCTGAAACTTTTGGACAAGTATTTCTATACGAAAAAGTACAGAAAAAGAAAAAAAATAAATAAAAAGTAAACATCATAGTAAAAACACTAGCATCTTTACTTCGTTCAGGATCGTCTAAAAATAACCGTCAACCCTTTTGTTTAGAAAACGCGTGTTTTGGCCGATCGCGTTTCACCAACGTCATAATTGCACAGCCAACGAATATTTCTCCCGCGGGCAAAGATGCAAAGGCGTCGTCTGTACACGCGCCACAGTAAAAACGATAAAACCCACGCGTAACCACCACCCCAGCACGCACGTAACCCAACCAACAATAATATCGCGCGCCTTGTCCGGGCGATCCCATTAAAACACTCGAAAACGGTTTTCCACTCAAACGCGAGCACCACGTTGTATTACGTGCCCAGTCGGTTTTTATATTGTATTATGTACAACCTATCTGTGTACGCGTTATTACGTGTATCCTAAAAACGCGTGGTGATGATGTTTGAATTCACAAAGCGTTTCGTTTGGACCTACACGAACAGGTATACCTATATAACTGGTATAATATATATACATATATATATATATATATTTAAGTACGTTGCGATTTCGGAAAATGGTCTCTATCATCGCGTCGTCGTCACGCATCGGTACTCGGCGATAATACCTCGGCGGAGAGTCGATTCGCTCGTTCAAAAAACACGCGGTACGGAAAATTCCCGTTTGGTCTCGCGGCGCGTTTTCCGACGTCTTTTGCGGTTCGGTCCGTCGTCGTCGTCGTCGTCGACGACGCGTCCGACGAACGACTATAGCGCGGCAACGGTGTACCACCGCCGCCGTTGCTCCGGCAGGTGGTATTTACGCCCGCGAACCGCGTCTCGGAATCGTTCCTATAAATTCGCGTTTGTTACGTGTACGTGCGTATTATATTATTTTATAATATTATATTATGTGTACGATGATGATGATGATGGTGATTGTCGCGGCGGCGGCGGCGGCGGGGGAAACGGTAACGGAAAACATCGGGAAAAAAGATAATTTAAATTAAATTGAAATAACACGACTATACGACGAGAAAAGAGAAAAAAAGCCGTGTTCTTTGGATATGCTTGTAAATAAACGCTGTAGAGTGCAGTGTCCACCGTGCGCGCTTAATCAAGGGGTAAATTGAATAATAATAAAAAAAACATTATACAGAGTGCCCCAGTACGATTTGACGAATGCAATAACTTTTGTTACATTTATAATTTTTAACTTTTTTTTTATGAAAATCGTGACTACAGAAACAACGTATAACTTTTTTGTTTTTTTAGATTTTTTTTTAAATATGCGAATAATCAATTGATAAATAATCATTGATATTTACATCATAATATCAACATTATTATGAAGTATTTGACACTATTATTAAATTATTCACTAACTTAAAAAATCGTAGAAAATTAGCGAATTAACTTTTATTAGAGATTTAAGCATCAATATTTTTCTAAAAATCAGATTGACAAAATGGCTATTTTGAATTTTTTTTAAAACTTGAGTATTGATAAGATTTGACATAAAAGATATTTTAATAAAAATCCGTTTTAGTTATTTAGTTATAAATAATTATCACTATTATGCTGGGAATTCGTATTTCATGTAAATATAAAAGTTTGAAAATATTAGAAATTTCTGATTTTTAAAGATGGTATTGAAAATTTTTGGAGTTTAAAACTATGTACAAACATTACAAACTCGATAAGTAACTGAAAAATTAATGCTTTTTAAATCTCTGCTATATGTTTTTCGTTTCAGGTCAATCTTCCTTTTCAAAAAGTATGGGTTCAGATAATGTGCTCTCAATATGCGATTTTTCAGTGTAGTCGATCGATTCTCTGCTATCCTTACAGCCGGTCTAAATGCTCGCACGTCTCCACCACGTCGGTAATATTATTTTACCATTATAATAATTACTCGTCTATATAAATAAAACACTCGTGCGCACGCTTGCACTGTGCACATTAATGCGCGAGCTCTATGTGTTTTCGGTGAACGTAGTCGTCTTGGAAATGCTGGATGTCTCGAAGTAGGTCCCGAATTCCGATAACCGGTTGCAGCAGGCGAAGAGAAATCAAAGCCTTCCGGCAGCATCACCAACTTCGCTGCCGCCGCCGCCGCCGCCGTCGTCAATAATTTATCATGTGCGCTCGGACGTTGATCGATGTCGGCAAAAAAGCCCCCGTACTACCCTTCTAACCAGCACCACGGTCAATTACAGAGAAAATGAATGGAGGAATAAAAAAAAAAAACAATCGTACTCGTTTTTGCCGCCGTCATAATATTACAATAACTCATTATTGTTGCGTCCAATCGCATGCAGTCGTATAGGTATTGTTATTGTGCTTACATCGACCGTTATAGTATATATGTACACATATTATCGTGTTTATAATATATATTTTGTGTAGTGTCGGTTTCAGCAGTGTATTAAAAAAGCCGGATATACTTCGCACGATGAGTGTACTTCGCACGACGGGTGGTATTCTCTTGACGGGCGTATTAAATTTTAAAGAAACGATAAATCATTTCTTTAGTAAAACGATTCTGAACGAAGGAAGTTAATAATATA
>JAIPRM010006904.1:0-17908 GCA_025469315.1 Stegophylla sp. TES_Ste_2020 | reverse complement strand
ATTAAAGTAATACAAAGTTCGTCACAAATTAGTCAAGCAACACACACACTTTATAATTTCGTATTACACACATTGAATTTTGTATTACACACAGTGTGGCGTATTACACACAAAAATAGGCCCTGCCAATCACAACTACACCACTTGTTTCCAAGTCGGAAAGAGTGGCGAACAAAGGCGATATTCTAAAATAAGAAAACGAGTGTGTTGGGTTAACAGAGAATACTGACAAAACAGTATATTATACAATTCGATAAACAAAATATTGTAAGACGAGTGTTTTTTTTTTTAATTGGATTTAAATTTATCTGATTATAATTTATAAATGGAGCGAAAAAAAAATGTAAGTTTTTTTAATTATTATGATTTGCATACACTTAACGTACCTGTTCACGAGCCACCGGTGGTCGCCGACGACTCGGCGATATTATAAATGTAAAACTGTTTGTGCGCAATTCATATATTATAATAAATTACACGATATTATTATGAAGGTACTGCATTCGACATTTATTTTTTCATTCGTCAACCTCATAAATATTATATTTCGCACGCGCACGTTTAACATTCCGTACAATAACTCGCTTTCATTGTTAGGTGAACCTATACTACATTTTTGTACTACAACTGAGACTTACACCTACATACATGTACAGGGTGTTTCAGTACGATTTGACAAATTCGATAACTATACAATATTATTGTCTATGATTGCGTGGTATAAAATATTAAAGTTATCAAGATTTTTGAAAAAGAAAATTGGTAGTTTGCCTACGTTTTTGGAGGCACTATTAATAATTTCAAAAATTACCCTTTAACAACCATACAAAACCATTCAATACCGGAAACAACAACTAAACGTATTAATCAAAGAACGTTTTCGATTAGAAAATGTATTTCCGGGGGAAAAAAATATTCAGCTTAAAAATTATAGTTTAATATATTGGTATCAATATTAATTTTAAAATCCCTAGACTAATTAAAAACTATTAAGATTTACTGGATAACTATTTGAAGCGCGTTTGATTAAATTTTAAATTTCTATTAACTACCTTTACCTGTAATTTAGTATCATGTGAGTAAGGCATTTGCGTAGTCGAGAAAAATCCTTAGAATAAGCACTGCCATCAAATGATGGTCTCTGATACGCGAAAATGTAAGCGATTGACATATCAATTCAAAAATCATAATAAATAAGGTGTATGTTAAAAGAATATTATAGTCAGGAAATATCCGTGTATTTCCATGGTGGAATATATATAAAATATTTATCATAATTAAGGCCTGTATTTAAATGCAATAAAAGTCATCAAAAATGCTCTAAAAAACAGCCAAAAATTCTCTTAAAAAATTCATTTTACTGTGAAAATTCCTCTAAAAGTATCTTATCTTAAAAAATCTTAAAATATCTTATATATAATGTTTTTTAAGGAAATTTATAATAAATATTTTATTACAAAAAAAAAAAAAAAAAAAACTGAAAATTGAAAATTGAAAAATAGAATTTTGATTGACGACGATGGTATTTTATTAACTGAGAGAGAGGCAATATTATTCTCTCTAAATTTACCAAGATATAAATTTAAGAATGTGTTGAATTTACAATAATAAGTAATAAGTTATCAATTCCACGTGACCATAAACAAAAGTAAAATACAATAGTTATCACAATTCTAGAAAAATTTGTAAATATTTTTAAGAAAGAACCGGAAAAAATGTGTAATATTTTGAATCAGTTAAATTTAAATTATTGAGTTTTATTGTGTACAAATACTAATATTCAAATCATTTATTATTCAAATATACATTAAAACGAATAAAATTACGAAAAATTGCCTAAATAATATAGTTCCTATTATTAAAATTACCTAAAATATGCTCTAAAAATTAAAAAAATATCGAAAAAATGCAAAATAAATCAAAATATAAGTTTCATTTTTGAAGTCTCTGTTCTATGGAACATATTACGTACTTGGAGAGCATTGCCTAAGATCACATAAAAAAAGATGCATTTGAAATCTGGGCTTCAATCATAATATTATGCTAGAAATAACAAAAAAATTTAAGAAGAAAATAATTCAATTAAGAAAATGAGTGATAAAAAAAAAAGAAAAACCAAAGCAAAATAATGTATAGACAAGAAAGCCGAACATATAATCTCAGCACGGATATTTTTCGGCCTTCGGTCAGATACTCTTGAAGGGTATGTTTAACTGTTCTTCAATAAGACGATTCTGAACGAAAGAAGTTAATAATATAAAGAACAATAATACTTGTCATTTTCAACACACTTACAGAAAGTATCTAATCCGATGAGCGAAAAAAACCTTTGTCCGATGAATGTCCAGCTTTCTTGTCTATACTTCACTTTACTTTATTTTACTGTACATTTTTCCTAATAAATAAAGGGGAAAAAAGCCGGACATAATTCGCACGATGGGTGTACTTCGCACGACGACGGGTAGTATTCTCTTGACGAGCGTATTAAATTTTAAAGAAATGATAAATCATTTCTTCAGTAAAACGATTCTGAACGAAGGAAGTTAATAATATAAGAAAAAAAAAAATGTTCGAAAAATGTCTAAAATTTTTTTCACATTTTCAAAATTTTCTTGCGCCAAAATCTTTTTTATAGGATTTTCTATCTATGTTTAAATTTTGATAAAATTCGGATCAAAAAATGATGGTTTTCGAGTCGTTTTTGTCAAATTTTGGGTAGTTTTTTCCAAAAAAAACATTGAAGAATTGAGAAATCAAAAAATGACCTATCTAAAGTACAATCTAGAGGCAAATCGGGTTTCAAAAAGTTATTGATCGAAACTTTTGGACAAGTATTTCTATACGAAAAGTTGTACACAGAAAAAATAAAAAATAAAAAAAATAAAAATAAACGTCATTGTAAAAACACTAGCTTCTTCACTTCATTCAGAATCTAAAATTAAATGAGAAAAAAAAGTGTAAATGTCCAAAATTTTTTTTTCACATTTTCAAAATTTTCTTGCGCCAAAATGTTTCGTATATTATTGTCTATCTATTTTCATATTTTCATCAAAAAATTATGGTTTCCGAGTCTTTTTTGTCAAATTTTTGGGTAGTTGTTTTCAAAAAAAAGAAATTGAAGAATTGAGAAACTCAAAAAACTACCTGTTTAAAGTATCAATTTGAGTCAATGCCAGTTTCAAAAAGTTACTGATTGAAACTTTTGGACAACTGGACAAGTATATCTATATGAAAAAGTGATATTAGAAAAAAAAAAAAATTAAAAAATAAACATCACTGTAAAAATACTAGCTTCTTCATTTCGTTCAGAATTTAAAATTAAATATTATAACAAAAACATATACAAACATAATACAATACATACAAATATATAAACATACAATAACAATATAACATTCATTTGAGAGAAGGAAGGGATGATCGCCCTTATCGCTCCATCAAATACCCCATTGTTTGAGCTTAAACCCAGCCACCGCCACCGCTGCCATTGACGACGAAGACCATATTTTTAACCCACAACTCAAAATTGTAGGTATGATTTCAAACGTCATCAACAACTCGCGGCGTGGGGTGTACGAGTTTTATACATTTCTCCAGTTTTTCTTTCCTCCCCACACGGCCTCACGTTCAATGTACGATAATATCGATTAACGAAATATGTAAAACGACGTTTAATACTTATACTTAACAATAACAAAACAATATTGTCATGACACGAGGAGAACAATATTGTATATCAAAATGTGTGGAAACCTACGGCGTGCAGACCGGCTTGACGAACGAGAGAAAAATGAGACTGGAAACGCCGGCCACCGCCGTGATGCCGTGCAACCAAAGCAAATGGAATTCCGGCAGGATCATCATCAGTGCGTACGCGGACGATTCGAACGCAAACTTCGCCGTCTCCATCACGCCGACGGCCACGTTCTCCGGCACGGGGTACGCGTGCCGCGCGGTCATGTCGTACATGACGCTCCGCGTGGCCCAGGACAACGGGAACGCGAACATGACGCCGACCATCAGTTGGACGGCGGCGTCCCCACGTCCGGAGCCGTCGTGCCGCACGTGCAACGCGCACACCACCCACAACAGGGCAGCGCACGCGCAGAACTGCAACGCCTGGACGAGCCGCTTCTCGCCGCGCCCGTCCGGCCCCAACCGGTCGGCCAGATATCCGGCAGACAACGCCAACGCCAACGCGTTGACCAGCACCCAGAGCTGACAGTCCGTGCCGACCGACGACGACGGATCCTGGAATCCGACCGCGAACAACGTCACTTGGATCATGCGGAACCACACGGCCGTCCACGAGTTGGACAGCGCGTACGCCAGCACGATCCACAGGAGGTTTTTGTTGGTGGCCACGGCCTCGGCCAGGAACCGCGCGGAAGGCATGAATCGCGGCTCCTCGGCCTCCGGCCACCGACTGGCCCGGGAGTTCTGCGATTCCCGCGGGAACCACGCGGACACCGCGACGGACACGACCGCCTGCGACAAAAACGAGCCGTACATCAACGTCATCACGACCGTTCGCCAGTACGCGGCCACCGGTGGCGCTGTTCGCTCCAGCCAAACATCGGCCGACGCCCTGAAGGCGAAACCGGCCGCCGAACCGGCCGTCGACGAGCCGATCAGCACCGCGGTGGCCAGGTTCCGTTGGCCGGCGCGGAAGCAACAGACGCTCACGGTGGCCGTTACCGGGACCGCGGCCGCCGCGGCGCACGCCAGAAACACTGTGGACGCGTGCACCATGCATGTCGCGTCGTCCAGTAGCGTCAGGCCCAGTCGCGCGGCGGCTCCCACGGTGGCCAGCACGCACGAGGACAGCGCGACCGTGCGGACGCCGTATTTGTTGACGGCCGCGCAATACGGCACGGTCAACAGCATGCCGACCGCGACGGTCCACACGTTGAACAGTCCCAAGGACGTCTGCGACCACTTCGGGAACGCGGTCAGCGTGGGCTCGAACAGCGGGGTCCAGATGTCGCGCGAGAACGACTGCACGAAGAACGCGGCGGACAGCACGGCGAGCGCGAGTCGCGCGTCCCGATGTTCCGGCACGTATTCCGGCCGCCTCACCAGCCGGCGTCCGCGGTCCAGTGACGACATCGACGAATAGTCCGGCGTCGCCGGCACCCCGAACCAGCAACCCGGACCGCAGCTGCCGGACGACGTGCTCGCCTTCGCCCGCATCGACTCCAACTTGACGTACGACTTCTTGGCCTGCATGCAGAGCGCGTTCGCGTACGCCGTCATGTCGTTGGTGTCGTACGCGTCGTCCGCGGTCCGGCGATTCAAACGCGCGTTTCGGCATTTAGATTTTCCCGGCGGTTTTTTCACACACTTCAAAACGGCCGGCAGAGACATTGGCGGCCTCGCATAAATTTACAACCAAAAAATGAAAAAAGAAACAATAACAGTAATAAAGATGATGATAATATTAAACACGATCGACAGACATCACTGACGCTAAACGAAAAAATGTCTTATAATAGGTTTATAACGACGTGTCGTCATTATTGTTTCCATCGTGACAATTATTGTTTTATTTCATTGCAAAACGTGACGTTTCCTAGCAAATGTTTTTTCGCGTGTTTGTCAACTGCGCCGATTTTTTAAGACTACCTGAAATATATACATAATTTTACACCGGATCATTTAAGGAAGTGATTCCCAACCTTATTTCACTTAATGCCCCCATTGACTCTCAAAAATCTCACACCACCCCCTCACATCAATTTTGTATAAACTTAATACCCCTTATTCTTTTATTTTTTGTTATCATGGTCATAAATTACTTAATAGACTTTCAAAAAACCAATAAATCTTAATTCACTTTTTTATAAAAAAAAAATATATTTAACACAACTAAATAATAATATTATTATACTGACTTCGCTTGTATAAAATAATTATACTAAAAATACTCATGTGACTAATGAATGCCATGAAGTTGAAGTTTTCTACCAATAAAATTATTCCTCCTGACTTAATGGATCTTAAATCTCTCTTTTCACGTAGTTCTAATCTAAAAAAATTCATACCTAAAATATAATCCTGTATAATATTACATTTAGCGTCATCGTTAGTAAAAAATGATGAACTTTTTTTTTTGGCAGTTATAAATCTAGAATGGAATATAATTTAAATCGT
Source organism: Stegophylla sp. TES_Ste_2020 (assembly GCA_025469315.1). Lineage (NCBI taxonomy): Eukaryota > Metazoa > Arthropoda > Insecta > Hemiptera > Aphididae > Stegophylla > Stegophylla sp. TES_Ste_2020. The sequence goes on along the minus strand of JAIPRM010006904.1, from coordinate 11,755 downwards.
CCCCTTTGGCGCCTCCTTCAGTAAAACGCACCCCTATATATTAAAAAAGCCCACAAGGGGGTGGCAGCGCCCACGTTGAGAACCACTGATTTAGGGTCATTTAAAAAGGTGTTCATCTTTTGCGCCAGAGAATTTAGGATCACTTAAAAATACCGCTATTTTCGTCTTTTTTTAGTGAGTTCTTTGGATGAAAATTTATAATTCTGGTATAGAATTAGGTACTTACCACGTTCACTTAAAATGAATTCCGTGATTAAGAAAAAACCAACTTCACAATATAATTTATAATAATATTATGTAATATGCACACACGAACGAGAAACGACAACAATACAACGCAATATTCATTCAACTGAATACAAAATTAAATTATTTATTAATTTTTTTCAAAAAAAATCCTTACTTTTATATTATTAAATAATTTTACCAATCTTGATTTGATAGCGTAGGTATAACTATTTTTAATAACAATTTGGACTGTCTTGTCCAGTTGGGATATTAGATAATTATTACTTTTTGATAAAACCAGAGAGCCCTTAATTATCTGAGGATATCTAACGAACTACTTTGATAATAATATTATGGACATTATAAATATTTTGGTAATTTAAACGGTGAAGTTTACGTACAACAAATTTTATGAGTAAATTTCTATCGACTGGCGCAATTGATGTATACCTTTTTAAATGCCACTAAATGTTCCGACGCAAAAGATGTATAACCATTTTTTGTCCCTTAACATTTTTATTAAACCTGCCAATTTTTGGCGCAATTGACATACACCCTGTTTTTCGTTAAAGGCCACTTACCTTGCACTTGCTCTACACGGTAGTAACAAAATGCGTGTTCACACACTTTTTTGTCACGAATGAAAAGTCGATATGAGTTCCAACCAAATCAGGTGTGATATGAAAAGTTTGAATCAATGAATATTATAATGATTCTAGACACCTGCAGCAGCCATGTACGGGTGTTCTTAAAATATTGTATTTTCCATCCTTATTTTGGATTCTGAACGAAGTGAAGAAGCTTATGATTTTACAATGATGTTTATTTTTTTTTAATTTTTTTTTCTCTTTCTGTGAACACTTTTTCGTATAGAAATACTTGTCTGAAAGTTTCGATCAGTATCTCTATAGAACCGGAATCACACCCAGATAGTACTTTAAAGAGGTCATTTTTCCAATTTCTCAATACTTTTTCCAAACGCGGTGAAAATATGTCGAAAAATTAACGAAAAACGGCAAAATTTGCAGTTACTGGCATTTTCGTAAAATTGAAAATTTATTTTTACCATAACTTCTACAATAAATGGAGCTAGAAACTTGAAACTTTCACCAACTACTAAAAACGGTCAAAAGAACATTTTCTTACAATATCAAAATGATTTGATCAATTTTGTGTTAAGCACGGTATTTTGAAAATTTCGGAAATATCTCATTTTTTGTTAGTTTTTATGCAATAAAATTTTTGATTTTTGATATTGAGGCTTGAAAATTTAATATGATCTCACTGACATATGTGTCTAATTGATCTGAAAAAATCTCAAGAATCGTTAGTCAACTTTTTTTTTTTTTTGCGAATTAAAGTCGTATCAAATGTATTTAACAGATTAAATATATAATCATTTATGTATAGTACAGGGTGATTATTAAGCATGCTCATTGTTAACCCACTTTCTAGATCATAAAAATGGAAAAATTTGGATTTTTTTTTTTAATGTTAAAGTTAATATAAAAACCATGTTCTTTGTGACATTTTTTTTTATCATGTCACCTTAATGATTTCCTGTGGCAATACAAACTTTCTTTTCAAATAGCAACTTCCTTATTTCAACTACCTACGAAATTTTATTTAGGTAATTTTTCTCTGAATTTTAATGTATTAAAATCGAAATTCGAACTAATAGTTTTTGAATTATTCAAATTTAAGTATTAAGGATAATAGTCTTCTGGTCACATAATTATTTTAGTAAACAGCGTATTACGTAATTATTATTAATAATGTATAATTTTACCAGCTAACACCTTATGCATTCGCAATATAGGAAATATAAACTACTCGTTCGAATTTTAATTTCAATAATATATCAAAATTCACAGAAAAATTACGTAAATAAAATTCCCTAGTTAAAATAGGAAGGAGAGGCTGCCATTTAGAAAAAAAATTAAATCATCACAGGACATCCTTAACGTGACATGAAAAAAATATTAAGGAAAACATAACGTTCAAAGTTACAAACAAACAAACAAGCAAACAAATAAATATATTTTTTCATTTTTACAGCCATAAAAGGGGGTGAGGATTAAGCATGCTTAACGAATCACCCAGTATTTATATTTTTTAATAATACATACCTACCAAAAGAGTATACACACCTTTTTATTTATGATATGCCAAAATATTATTTTAAAGAAATAATAAATAGGGCTGTTTTAGAGGTAGGAGGAGTAGTACAACCTATGCTATGTGCAGTGAGAAAACTTATGGAGTAAAGCCACCCTCCCCTCTAACTTTTTTTATTGTATTTTATTCCATATGATATTTAACTGTTAAATTAAATAAGAATTTATGGTTTTTTTTAGTTTTTTGACAATGTGTTTCATATAGTGGAATAAAGGCTTATTAATTTTTATTTTCTAGATCATAAATAATGTCTACTAGAACGAATTTTTTACAAATTATTTCCTGCATTTTTTTTTCTTTCTATAATATCTTAGTATTTATATAATAATATCGCATTATATATTTTAGCCATTTAACGATAAATCTAAATTAACAATTCTAATAGTCGACAAATTGATTATTTACTAGCTTCAAATATAAATATTTTTAATTAACTTAATATTTTGGTCATACACTTAATTGCATTCCTTTTTGTAGTTACTTTGGAAAAATTATTAAAGTGTTTTTATCTACTTTCTATTGGATCGATTTACATTATATAAGACAATATCAGAAGTTTCTCCTTTCAAATTTATATATTCTAACAATTTGTGTAACAATTAGTTTCAATGTAAAGTAACAAAAACCGTGTTTTTCGTGTTAATACTTTTGTGTTGGTTGACGGCCAATAGGATTAAAATGGGGAAACCATCTAAGTATGGAACAAAAATCTTCCGTTCGAGGACAATGGAAACAGAGCAAGATGCATCTCTAAAAATAGACAATTCCGCTTTTATTGAGAAGTATGATTAATACCATTATCTAATACCGCTGTGTTTGGAGATTTATGATAATGACCGGTTACTATTATACCACAAAAACTGAATAATTTGCCGTTAATTGTCATCAATAATGATCGCGGTCGAAGCTTTTAATAACACTAACATGTTGTAAAATGATTACTACGTGTTTCAGCCGTATTAGGTGTTTAAAATGAGAACGCAATATTGTAAATCCGGATACAAAATACATTATAATATCAATAAAACGATGATAATAATAATAATATAGTCGTTTTAAACGATCAGCGGTGGCGGTGGTATTGGCATGTATAAAATGTGTAACGCAACGGGTTAGGTCATAACGAGGACAAGCAACACCGCGACTTCCTCGGCCGCGGACCGGACACGGCTTCTACATCTGTTTAAATACCTATGTGACTAACATATAATGTATGTAAAAATATTACCATAATCGTAAAAACCACGTGATCGTAGTACGGTACCTGTCGTGAGTTTTCAAACGTAATAATCGAGGCTCGTGTTTCGTAATACTTGCATGATATTATATTAATTGTATACTATATTTAGCAATATAAACATAAACCGTATAATAATAAGCAGGGCTTGAGACTTCATGTGCTTAAAATCAAAAATATTTGCGCATAGATAGTATGCATTAAACACTATGAAAATATACAATTAAATAAGTTTTAATTTGAGTTATTCATATTTTCAAAACACAAAATCATTTATATAAATAAGAAATAAATTTGAAAAAAAAATCTATAAATCTGTCATTGTTGATTTATTTCAATTTAGTTAATTTTATTGGTAGGTATAGTGGTTTTTGTTCTTTAATTTTTGTAAGTTTTCATTACAAAATGTACTATCATTAAAAAACAAATTTATTGTACATTTCGATTTATATAACATAACAACGGTATTATAATGAATTTCATTAGTATTTTCTTTTTTTTTTTTATCACCTGTGTTTATTTTAATTTGATTTTCATAGATAACAATTAAACAAATTCAGAAAAATTTATAAAACACGGAGTAAAAATTCATAAATAAAAAAAAATTTGTAGGATGTAAGGGTGACCATCTTTAAGATAATAAAATACAGGGCAAAAATATTTTTCATAATATTTTTAAATAAATAAGTATTTCTTTATAAACATAAATATATATATATTTATGTTTTTGAATCGTGACAAAAGTATAATTTTTAAACTACCTATTATAGATTAAATTTAAACGTATAAAAACATTATTTTGAAAAACATAAAATAACATAATGGAACTAAATTGATACTTTTTAAAATTTCTTCAAATGCTTTATTCATGCATATTGTATACTTTACTTTCTAAAAAAAAAACTCGTTAATTCATTTTACGATTGTAATTGATCAAATGGTATCCTAAAGATTTCTAGATTCTTAAATTATTTTATTCAATAATTTAATTTCAATAATTTTAAATCAACAGTAAGTCAAAAAACGGGATTAATATGGGACAGACTTGAAATTACGGGACAAAAAGCGTCCTGAGAGAAATTTGTCAGGACAACAGGACACAGAGCCGAATAAAGGACAATCCTGTATAAAATAGGACATATGGTCACCCTAATGTAAGGATATAAACCAGGAATATGCAAAAATATACTGTAGACGATTTTAAATTTAAAAACCTTGTACACTAAAACAAATATGGATCAAATCAGATTTTTCCTGCCTATTCTCTGAACAAAAATGCAAATGCAAAATATACTGAGCCCAGATAATAATACATTATAAAATGGAATACCCGTGTAAAAATGAAGATTAATCGAAGGAAGGTTATGTTAATTTTAAATCTGACACTGCTAAATTCCAGTATTTTTCTGCTTCGAAATTTAAGTTTTGTGTTTCTCAAGTGTAAAACGCTATTTTCTTTCACAGAAAAAAAAAATCGTACCTTGGGAAATACTTGTACAACAGAGAAGCTGAATACACCGTTGGAAAGTACATTTAAGTTTATTTTTATCGATGTCCGAGTTCAAAAGTTTTTTCTAGTGGACTTTGTAACTACCTACTCAATCGTCCACTTTCAATCCCAATCACCCAAGGGAAATTCATTTTTATTTTGTTATTTTGAAGAAATCTATAATTGTTTTACTTTTTTTTACTCTGAACAAGACTGGACACAGGTGAACAAGTTGTAACATTTGAAAAGTTTATCATATTCGGATGTTTTTGACGCCTTTGGCTTATAATGCCGTAAAGACATACTAGAGTGGCGTATCTACCTATCTAAGGATTTATAACTTTTGATCAAAGACATGACATAAATTAAAATATTTAACTCATAACCTATTTTTTCGATATTTTTATGCAACTAATCGATAAAATAGTTTATAACGTATTAGATTCTGAGTGGAGCTAAGAAGCTAATGTTTTTACAATGACGTTTATTTTTTTTTTTCTGTGAAAAGTTTTTTGTATCCGAAAATCTCGATCAACAACTTTTTGAAACCGAATTTGCCTCAAGATGGTACTTTAAAGGGGTAATTTTTCGAAATTCTCAATGGTTTTCTCAAAATTTTGGAAAAACTACACAAAATTTGACAAAAAAGATCCGGAAATTATATTTTTGTTCTACAAACTTAATGTGAATTTAAACATAAATAGATAATGATATAAGAAACATTTTTTCTTGAATAAACTAAAGCATAGATTTTTAAAGTTCAATACATCCTCAAGTGAAGTCAGCTCGATGAGCGATGAAAACCCCCAAGTGCGAAGTACATGCTTTTCTAATTTCTTTTCGTCTTTTTTTAGTCTTTGAGTAGAGCAAATAAGCTTATGATTTCACAATGATATTAATTTTTTTATCCCTTTCTGTGAACGCTTTTTCTTACGGAAATATTTATCCAATTTTTTAACCATTAATTTTTTGAATTAGAATCTGGCTTTAAATAATAATATATGGTAGTTTAGGGAGCCCATTTTCGAAATTCGCATTTTCTCAATGAGTCGACAATGCATAAAATTTCCATTTTTGTCATTTTATTTCTCTTTGATTTTTTATCTGGTTGCTATAGAAAATATAATATTTATTAACTAATTAATTTGTTGAATATGGTAACCATGGTAACACAGTGCGTTGTGAATAGTTTTAAATTTTATTTATTTTTAACGTTGATAACCACAATATCTCCGCTCAGAATTGTTTTATTGATGAAATAATTGACCTTTATCGTATTTTTAAAATTCAACACATCCATCAAGTCTCATCCCAGGAGTTGAGAATACCCATGGTGCGAACTATTTCTGTTTTTTTTTTTTTTTTTTTGTGCATGTTTAATTTTTAGAAGAAATCATATTATTTAATCATATTGTAGGTACAGACGATGTATGGTAAATTATCACGGTTTTAGTCAAAAAGAAAAAGATTTTTTTTTTTTTTTCAAATATTTTATTTGAGTAAAAATTAGTCGGTAAAGTTGACATGCACAATGCAGTGATATTTTATTAGGCAAAGGTATGTTGTATCCTCACCAGACCACTTGAAAAATATATAATGCGACCATTCAAGTTTGTAAACACCCTGATACCTGTATTATTATTATAATCGAAAAAATTATAAATTAAATTTACTGTTTTTGAGTAATTAACTACGTTGACAGTGCGAGGGGACATTTAAGTACACATTTACAACACGACGTAGATAATGTGCACAATTTGCAAGTTACACCCCGTTACAGACCTAAACTCTACTAAAATCAGGTCGAAATAATAGAATATATTATTCTATTATTTACATATTTGCAATGTTCAGGAAAAAACGTAATATTATGTAAGTGTAACTTCATAACTTATACACGACCTATTCATTTAAATTGTCTAAAATAATATAATCGCTTAAAATCTAAAATTAATTCTTAACCAGCATAATTTAATTATTTTTCAATGTCTTATATACCTTAAAATAATATTTTCTATTTATTTTGAATTATCATATTTTTAATGTTTCATGTAATATTATAATTTATACATTCAACAAAATAAAATACCTAGTTTGTTTTATTTTTTCTGAATAATTAATAAATAAATAAATATTAATAAATTAAAATAATAATAATGTGTGGCAAGGGGCTATAATAAAGTAATACCTTTTATTATACTTATATTTGTTTACAATTATAATATTGCAATTCATTTTTAATCTATTACGACTTACGAGAGTATTCTCATCAAAGTTCAGTTTGTTTCAAAGTTTGTGATCAAAGTTTATTTTGCTTGAATGTGGTTAGTTTCTTTTCACAGCAGTTTTTCAAGCCAGTGTCATAAGTTAAAATATTTATACTTGGCGTTAATAATAGCATTTTTTGATTATTGTTATCATGAAAATCGAAGGAATCTCTCTCTCTCTGCAGTATTCAATCTAATGACTGGTTTGCAGCAATTTCCATGCTTCTCTATCACTAGCTTTTCTCTTCAGTTCTTGGTATGAGTTACATCCTTGATCTTCCATTATCTGACTTATGTCGAAGGAACTTATCGAAGGAATATTAACTTATAAAATCATCACAAGGATTTTTGAACTTTACAAGAGGCGTGTAAAAATTTTCATTCACTTGCACTTATACAATTGTACTTACTATTCTAAAATGTGAACACACGCACAAAAATCTACACGTATTTCATTGAAAATTAAAAATAATTATTGATATTTACTTGAAAAGCAAAATATGAAAAATCCCCGAACAATATATTTTTTCCTAGAATCTTTTTTTATTCAGATTTAAAATTAATACAATTCTGTAAAAAGCCGGAAATACCTCCGGAAATACCACGAGTAGAAAAACGCCTAAGTATTTTACCGTATAAGGTTTCAAATTTTTATAAGGTTTAAATTGAAGAAAAAATTAAATAATTTTAAGAATAAAATGTTTTTAATGACCAGTTTGATACAAATTTTTAATGAAATCAATTAAAAAATAATGCTAAAGCTCGAACCTTGGACAACGAGATGATCAGACTCCAAGGTAAAATAAGTCTAAAATAATGTCGAATAAATAATATAAATTATTTGTTTATTCAATATTCAAAATATTAGAACACTATGAAATATACAACAGAAATTTGTAAAATGATAAGTGTAATATAATTTACTTTCATAATACATGTTAGGAATGAGTTTAGATTTCATTCGGTCGCCAGATGCGTATTTATATGTTAACGTGCAATACGTACGGAGTATAGGCGTTAAATATTTGGACGAAACGCTTCACCACCCTAGTTAATCAGAATAGACGAGAGGGGTGAGGAATATAATATTTACCCACCATAACCAACTTTTTTACAAAAAAATTTCATGCAAAACATAATAGCACTTTTTGATAATATTCCTAAACTTAAAAATTTCATATTTTTTTAAATATTTCTTATTGTACGATTAATTTATAAAATGAATTATCATTTCCTTCACATAAATTGTGCTATTTCTTTTTGAAAAATAATATTTCATATATTCAATTGATAGTGATGATAAATACTATTCTATCGATTTTATTTGGATTTGAATGTGTTATGTATATAGACCAGAAAGATCTACGTATTTACGTAATAATGTAATAATTTAATATAAAAAAAGCCGAACACACTACGCACCATGAGTATTCTTCACACCCCAGATTAGATTTAGTGAATGTGTTAAATTTTATAGAAACGATGCATCATTGCTTAAATACAATGATACTGAGTGGAGCGTCAGTTTATCTAACACAATTTCACTTGAAAATTATGAAGTTTCTTTTAAGGTATTAAAAAAAAAAATTATTTTTCTTTACCTAGTTTTATATTTCACAATTAACTGAGAACAAACGAAAAAAATGATGAGAAAAAAGAAATGCAAAAAAAATCACAAAAATTAATTTTTCACATTTTAAAATTTTTCTTGCTCCAAAACAATTCTCATTGTATTATTTATCTATATTTAAATTTTCATACAATTTGAATTAAAAAAAGATAATTTCCTAGACGCTTTGTAATATTTTGGGTAGATTCTCCTAAATTTTGAAAAAAACTAATGAGAATTTTGAAAAAAATATCACTCAAATGTACTATTTAGAAGCGAATTTTTAAATAGTAGCCGGTAAAAACTTTTAGACAAGTATTTCCAAACGACACAGTGTTGACAGAAAACAAAATAAACATCATTGTAAAAACACTAGCTTCTTCGCACCACTCATAATCTAAAAATAAACAATATTTTCGAAGAAGTTATCATGCAAATAAAATACAGAGGAGGTGATTTATTTCCAATTACGTGAAACGGAATTCAAGCAATTTATCATGGCCCATGAGTGTCTTAATTCTTCGTTTTATTTTCGTAACCCATAATCACTTGCGTGAGGGTAATAATTCACTTCAGTGAAAATTAATGTTCACGTAGAACCATTATCAGGTTATCAATTTTGACTATACTTAATTGTGTTCATAAATACGTCAAACTCGACATTAATTTCGAATCGAATAAATACCGACCACAGCAACATAATATTAGACATATTAAACGCACAATGTAGAATTTTATATTATGTCAGAGATCGAAAAACCGAAAAACAGCGAAAGTTTTATTTATCTGTGTGCATGAAACTTTTTGTTTATAAATTATAATATATACATATACAGTGAAACCTGTCTTAAGCGGATCCTCAATAAGATGGAATTCTGTCCTGTGTGCAAATTTATTATGGTCATATTAAATTTTTTCTTTGGACTTTGTTTTCAGTTATACGAAACCTTAAACCTTAATAAAAAGGACTTTTTTATTGATCCCATACACTTTTCACTGTATCTAATATATAAACAAAAATATTTCTTTTCGTCGAATATCCTTTTAAGAATGATCAAAATAATCACTTAACATAAAATCGATTATATTTTGTTCTAATGCTACCAAGAAAAAAAAAAAAAAAAGTGTTCTAACAGGTTTATTTATTACCCTCCGAGTAAAGTTTAACCGAGTGGTGACGGGTTCGATTTCACGGGTACGATTCATCCCCAAAACCCACCGCAAACGAATTACATTTTTACCGCTCCCTTGGAATCGAATGCATTGCAAACAACAAACGGCGTGTTTCCGCGCATTCGAGTAAATACCAATATCTATACGTCAAAACGTATTACTATTATACGTTACACAGCGTCAGCTATTGCAAATACCAATAATATTATATTATCATATTGTTCACGTACGTATATACATATAAAAATAAGACAACAACGTTTTTTTTTAAAAAAAAAACGGTTTATATAGAGCATACACGTACGATAAAAACGTAGTGGAAACATATTTTTTGTTTATCTTTCTCGAAATGCGCAAACGCATATGGAACGAGTCGAGTCATGGAATTGGATTAAATTTTTTTTTTATATATATATGTATATGTTCACGAAGAACGGTAAATTCGATTTGTCGATTTCGATGTCGTGTCTATAATATCTTACTGGAATAAATAGAAAATATAATATATTCGCTCACGTAAAACTTGATTTTCCGTTTTCAAAAAGGATTTTCTGTCCTTTCGTCAACAACTACAACGAGACGATGACACGCGCGCGTCGATATTATATTATTATTTCGACACGTACGTGCTCACGCGAAGCCGATTTATAAGAGTCTATTTTTTATTTTTTATTTTTTTTCTGCTATAGCACAAAAGTGCGCAAAACTGTAGAGAGAAAGTCCCAATGGATTTTGACGAAAATCAACGCTTGAATGCGACACGTAGAAAAATAATAATAATAAATAAGTTACGACGTGAAAAACGTCTTAGGTCTAATTTTAGAAAATTGCAAGACCGAGTGCACGACTCGAATGAAATGCGAAAAGGATCCATGAAAAACATTATTTGTTGTACCTATACGATATACGTATATGATAAATAAATTATTATAATTACGGCTAGAAAATTATGAGAATAATTGCATATTTTTCTATAATACACTCTGGATTTATAGCAGACCGAACTGGAAATTCGAGTTATACAATGGTGAGTATATAAATCGAAAATCAAAAATGCATATTTTGAACATTTGATCAATTTCGGTGACAAAGTGCATATTTCATTGATATTCATTATGCGCATTTTATAATTTCTAAAAGCAATTGATTTTCTTTTTTTATAATAAGGATATAATAAACGTAATTTATTTCACTATACACTTCACAAATAATGAAAAATACATTTTTTTAAACTATATTATCAGTTCAATAATACGTCAAAACACCAACCAGTTTTCTGACGAAATATATATTTTATGCAATTGTTTTTGTGCATATTTAAATACTTAACTAACAATTTTTTTTTTTAGATTCTGAACAAAGTGAAGAAGCTAGTGTTTTTACAATGATGTTTATTTTTTTTATTATTATTTTTTTTTTCTGTTAACACTTTTTCGTATAGAAATAATTGTCCAAAAGTTTCGATCAATAACTTTTTGAAACCGGATTCGCCTCTAGATTGTACATTAGAGAGGTCATTTTTTGAATTTCTCAATTCTTCAATTTTTTTTTTGGAAAAAACTACCCAAAATTTG
>JAIPRM010006903.1:0-17909 GCA_025469315.1 Stegophylla sp. TES_Ste_2020 | reverse complement strand
GGTCTCCAAAATAGTGGTTCCTATTTAAGAAATTTTTATTTTACTGCGCATGCGCCAATAAAAATAATTAAAAATTAGAATTTATCAAAAATAGATGTATTTATAAGTCCTGTACGCAGTATAAAAATTCCGAATCAAATTCAAGGTCATGCAAACGAAATATTTCATGTTACCTTTAAAATTGAACACACGGTATATTAATAATAATTGAGTCCACACACACACACACACACACACACACACATATATATGGACTCAATTACTAATTTATATTAATATTATTTATTTATATTCATTTATAACATATATATATATAGTGGAATCTCAAAAACTCGAATTGGCTTGAGACAAAAAATTTTTGAGTTATTAGTAATATTTTAATCCCATGTTAAAATGCAATAGCCAAGGAATTCCTTTAAGTTTTCGAAAATTTGACTTATCAAACTTCCACTGTGTATATAATATATTTTTAAACAGAATTTATTAAATAGATTTAAACATTAAAGTCTTAAGTCAGCCATCTATATAACTAAATATAATATTTATATAATTTATATTAATACAAATTAAAAATACTTACTTCTGGATTAATAATTTTGAGTAAATATTCTAAAATATTGTGAAGATTTACTATAAAAGACAAAAAGAAGTGAATGACCAATGTTACAAAAACTTTTTGGAATCTGTCTTCATCCGTTTTATAATTACTGTCTAAACAATCTAGAAACATTGAATGAAAACAAATTAAACAATTAAAATTAAAAACAATAAATTATCACAAAATATGGTGAAACATATACATAAATTATCAAAATATATACTTTTTAATAATATTATTACACTCACATATTTTAAAATATGGCCTATCAAATCAAAATATGTAACAAAAAGTATATAAACTATATACTTAATAATTCATATTATTAACAAACTTAATAAAATTTTTGGCAATCCAAAAAAATAAAAAATTTTACAAAAATAATTGTACTTCAAATATATTATCTATTTCTTATGTCAACATTTTAATCATAATATTATACTTGAAATTATTAGGAAATAATATACTCACAGTGATTAGGATAAATAAGCCGAGAATCTTCTGAGTTTATTTTAGTTCTTGATTCAAGTTTTTGATATAATAAGTTGTACAAGCAAGCAGTAACAGAACATTTTAAAGTCAACATTTCATTATTGAGAACATCATAAACATTATTTGAACAGTTATTCTGCACACCTTTGCAGTACTCAATCTCTGACATTATAAGCTAAATATATGAATAAAATATATTAACAGTACTTTAAATAAAATAAAAAAATAGAAAAAATTAATACGTACATTGTAATCAAGTTGATTTGATTTTGTACAATCTAATACTCGGCGAATATAATGATTTATTGAGTTAATATCTTGCTTCAAGAGCTGAACATCTTTAGATTTAAATTCTTCCACAGCATTCACCTTTAAATGAAAGAAGTGCAATATTAATAATAATTATGCACATTACAAAATTATGATCAAACTTTAAGGGATACGCCATGTACCTTAGATTATAAAGGTTCAAAATTATATAAAATTTCACAGTTTACTTAGATGATAAAATAGAAGTATTGTGTCACTCCAGTTCAGTAAAATGCTAGATTAGTAGATTTTAAGTTTTGAAGAACCACGCCCATAATTTTTCTTTGAAAATTTTTTGCGACCTAAATGGTGTTTCACTTATGGTATAAAAAAGTAGTTCAATAAATAAAAAGTCAGACATACTTCACATTATGGATATTCTTCACTCCTCGGGTCAAATACTCTTGATGAGTTTGTAGAATTTTAAAGAAACAATAAAGCATTTCTTCAATAAGAAAATTCTGAACAAAGGATGTTAATAATATAAAGAACAATAATAGTCATCATTTTCAACACAATCACCAAAAGTATCTGACCCGAAGAACGTCCGAAATATGTTCAGCTTTCTTGTCTTTACTTTACATTTTTTTTATCCAATAAATAAAGAAAGGAAAAAAAATGAATAAGAAAATAGTGTCAGAAAAATTTCCAAAATTTTTTTTTTACATTTTCCAAAATGTTTTTTATATTATTGTCTATTTATATTTAAATTCGCATAAAGTTTGGTTAAAAAAATGATGGTTTCTGAGTCTTTTTTGTCAAATTTTAAGTAGTTTTTTCAAAAAAAAAAAAAAATTGAAAAATTGAGAAATTTAAAAAATGATTTCTCAAGAGTATCGACTAGAGAGGCATATCTGGTTTCAAAAAGTTACTGATCGAGACTTTTGAACAAGTAATTCTATACGAAAAATTGTTAATAGAAAAAAATTAACATTGTAAAAATACTATAATCTGCGACATGAAAAGTGGACGCTGGCCGTTGCGAGCCTAGCAGCCGTTTTGCCTCAGTGATTCATAATGTAATTAAATTAATAGCCACATTTTTTTGAATTGACCATTTCAACGCATAATCAATGTGGTAATTTCCCCCTCCCCCCAACAAAAAAACTCTTAAACAGATGTTAAATATTATTATGATAAAACACAAGTGCCGCGACCCCCATGCAGTATACAGTATAGGTTAATAACCTGGCTAACAGATAGGGAAGCAGCAACGGGTCACGGAACACGTTGGCCACTTTTTCTATCGCGGACTATAGCTTCTTCACTTCGTTCAGAATCTAAAAATTACTTATTAATTTATTGGTTTATAATGAATATAATTATAATAATGAACAAATGTTCAACCAGTATCATTTTATTACTTAGTGAAATTTGGTTAAAAAAATATTTCTTAAAATCTTTGTGATTAAAAAAAAATTTCACGACTCACGAAAAATTAACTTGAGAGTCCAAGGCTGTATATAACATTGAGTCCAGACCCTCCTTGAAATTTATTTTTCATCATATTTTTTAATTATTTTTGACGTTATTTTAAACATAATATATATCAAAATTATAAGTTAAAATTTTAATGTGTGGCGAATCAGGAGAAACTTGAGATAGCGGTCTCCACCTAATAATTAAATTATACATAAATAAAATTGTTACTCTCAGTTTCTAAAAAAGCCAGGAACCAAAAATATTATGAGTATTCTACACACTAGGAGTGGGGTACTCTTGACGGATGTGTTGAATTTTAAAGAAACGATAAATCATTTCTTCAATAAAACGATTCTGAGCAGAGCTTTAGTTAAAATACAACAGTAAATATTAATTGTCAGTATGTTTAAAAACAATAACAAAATAATCTATTTCCATTTCATTATTTATGTATGATCAAATTTGTATAAGTTATATAATAATAAGTACTAGTATAACCAAGAGATAGAAATTTGATCAGAATAACAATATTAATAATTTATTTCTATGTGGTTGTTCAACAAATCTTATATATTATACAGATATACAGGCATTGAAGTTAAATATTGAACTAAAAATTAATTTGTTATATACAACATTTACGAAAAACAAAACTTGATTTTTCATACATTTCCTTACACCTAATGAATATTCCATAAAAAATTTTAGATTCCAATAAAATATAAGCATCATAATAAAATAATAAAACTGCTCTGATTATTTTAAATCAACATTAATTTACTATAATATAATATGTACAAATGTTTATTTTGTCACTTCTGGTCAATAACAATTGAAAAATGAAAAAAAAAAAATGTATTTTCCAGTTGGGATTTTGAATATGTACCATTTGCTCCCCACTTGCTCACCCCAGGCTGTGTACGCACTAACTAATAGCACAAATAGTCCTTGGCTCCAGTTTAACATACACAAAATATGAATTAATGATGATTTTTCGTGTTTTTAAAAAAATAAGTTAATTCATCAAAATTTAATGAATACATAAATTGTAAATTGCAACATTTTACATATTATAGTGATGTGTGAATCACATATATATTTATTTATTTGTTATAAATTCAAACGGGCAAAATGCCAAATAGCAATGGAATAAAATAGGTACAAAAATTTAGAATTATGTATACCTACACTACAGTACAATTAAATTGAGGTAATTAAGTTATTAGTATACACAATAAGAGAAATTATAGAATTAAAAACAAAAATGTCAACATTATGTTTTTTGGCTTGCATTCCATTAAAGTGATATATTTACCATGCATTTGTTGAAATGTCACATTATTGTAACCAATATCTTTGTAGAATTACAGAACAGTTTAATAGGATAATTGTTTTAGAGAAGAGAAGAAAAATGATATTATTTTATGGAATCACCAAAATAAAAGTAATGCAACAATTGTTTCTATTATTCACTATTTCATTTATGATTTATATGAAGTCTTCTCTACCCTCTAAAAAAACTCATCAATGAAGCAAATTAAAATAAGTATCTAGTGAAACATTAAATATTTCAACCTTAAGTCTATAATGAATATATATATATATTTTTTAACTGATTGTTTATAAATAGTTATTTAAATATATTTATTTAATATTTTACTAATTCATTTTATAAGTATATAATTTAAGTAAAAATTTGAAAATATTGGCTATCAATAATTATCTTTTTAATAAAATAAAGAAATAAGCAGCTTCTCATGGATCCTATTAAGACATATTTTGACAGACTAAGAACTTTACAACTTGTACTTAATCATAAAAAAAAAAAAACTATCCTGACATAGGTATATATAGGTAAAAAAACAAAAGGACGTACTTCATACCTTGGGTATTCATCGCTCCTTGAGTGGGATACTTTTATGGGTAATAAACAATTTCTTCAATAAGATGATTCTGAGTGGAGCTTCAGTTTATTCAAGACAATTTTACTTCAAAATTATGAAGTTTGTTCTGATGTCAAAAAAAATTTTTTATTTTTTACTCGGTTAGTTTTATATTTCACTATTAACTGAGAATATTTTGTTACTTTAACATGGTTGTTCTTATAACCTAATTTACAATTCACTACACAACACTTTACCATTTTTATAAAATTAAAAACCACTAATATTTTAAATAAACTATGTAATTTATATTTTATAAAGAAGAAAATCAATAAGCAACGATTATAATGACAATATTATGATGATACACATTGTTCTCACTTACCAATTAAAATACACTTTGTCACTTATGTAATATGTTGTGATCAGGTTATATTCTATGTAATAATTTACAATTTTCCATTTTTGTAAATTTGTCATAAATGCATTCAATTGTTCACAAATATGAAAAATCATTATTAATTCATATTTTGGGCATGTTAAACTGGGATCAAGGACTACTAGCATTTTAATTGCACTGTTTGTGATCGAGCAGGCGCGTCCCAAAGGGAGGGATGAAGGGGAGTTCTCCCCCCCCTCCAGTAACAAATTTTTATGTACAAAATTTAGTCATTAGTTCATTAGTCATCAGAATATCAATGGTCAAAATTTTAATTAAACATTATATCTAAGTAGAAAAAATTAATCATCACAGTCACAAAGATAATAAAAGATAATAATTATTATCTACAAATAACCATTACCACAGACTATGATATACTAGTATATCATAGTCTGTGCAGTATATCATAGACTGAGTCATTACTGTCTAGACAAAGATTATAACTACATATGTATGTGGCCGGTGAAAGGATGCAAGTTGGTGGCGTACAAAATAAATTACAGTTTGTTTTCAAATACGACATAGCTGCTGCTGTCGCCACCGTCACTATGTCCACATCATATCTCGTATAACGGCAAAACAGC
The DNA here is from genome assembly GCA_025469315.1 of Stegophylla sp. TES_Ste_2020. Taxonomy (NCBI): domain Eukaryota; kingdom Metazoa; phylum Arthropoda; class Insecta; order Hemiptera; family Aphididae; genus Stegophylla; species Stegophylla sp. TES_Ste_2020. Next base: position 12,179 of record JAIPRM010006903.1, on the reverse strand, counting down.
GCACGACACTACACGACGATTGCCGACAGTCTAATAGGAGGGAGAAATGAGACAACAAAACCAAGGAACGTTGTTATTTAGCTGATGTGCATTCTCTCACTAGCAATGATTAAAAGCATGTTTCATTTAATTTGTGGTATCGAACTATTAACATAGACTTGGTATCGGTTATCGGTGTATACGTATCTGTGCGGAGCACATGAATGTAACTTTGAAGGTGAATTTATGAAACAATTATTTTTTATGTAAATAATAATTCAGTAAAATTGACTTAAATTCGCCTAAACTTTTGAAAAATATGCATATTTATATATTCCCCAGGGAAACTATCTAGGGACGCCCCAGTGACCATGCTAATATATGAATGGAGACAGTGTGTCTGCCAATCTGAGTAAATAACTGTGCTATGCCTGAATCAGGAATCAATCACATAGGTAGCTGTTAAATAATAATAAATATTTTAATCAATACCTAGGTACATAATATTTACATTTAATTGTTGAAATAACAATTTAAGAAAAACAGTTTGCACTAATTAAAAAATTGCATGGGTAAAAGTTCTAATTCTTAAAATTCCAGTCAAAATTTAAAAGTCCCTGACTTACAATTTTTGGGATTTTTTTTAGGTAAATTAGACATAATATATATGAGTGAGGTTATATTAAATTTTCGAGTCTTAATATCAAAAATCAAAATTTATATGAAATAAAAACTTACAAAAAACAAGTGATTTCCAATATTTTCAAAATTGATCAAATGTTTTTGAAATTTTTATTTGGTATTCTCGTGATCATTTTTAGTTGTTCGTAAAATTTTCAAGTTCCTAGCTCTATTACTTTTGAAGTTAAGTTTAAAAACAAATTGAAATTTTATAAGAATTCCGGTAATAACTGTTTTTTGTCAATTTTCAACAGATTTTCTTCGTTTATGGAGAAAGCATTAAGATATTTGAAAAACGACCTCCTTAAAATACTATCTAGAAGTAATTTTGGATCTATGATATTATTAATCTCAACTATTGGACAAGTATTTCTATACGAAAGTGTTTACAGAAAGAAAAAAAAATTAATATTATTATAAAATCATAAGCATCTTCCCTTCGCTCAGAATCTAAAATACAAATATTTTTACAATTATTTAAGTATTATATGTAAATCTATTTTAATCATAGTTATTCATCTTACTTTCCCAGATACAAATTTTCTAATCTAAAACTTGCACTGGGATCAAAACAATTAGTCTATTTGACTGGTAAATAATTGTATTAGTTTAGTATTTTAAAGAGGTGTTTTTTAAAGTTCTCAACAGTTTTACCAAAAAATAAGGAAAAATTACTGAAGATTTGGGTAAAAATGTTAAATATGCCACAAACTTTTTTAATAAATCCATTTTAGTTAGTTAAAGTTCAAAAAAAAAAAAAAAAAAAAATAGCGCTAAACTAAAAACTATTAACTATTATCAAATAATTAAGTAGATCAGACTGAATACAAATTTTAGAAATTTCACCTTTGAATTAATACCTAAGTTAGGAAATATCATGTTTTTTTATTAACAAAGTTTAAATTAAGTATTTACATTATGAGTTTAAAATATTTTTACTCTCACATATTTTCTTCTTATTAAGTTATTTTATTTTTGATATACTTATGCCGGGTTGCATGAAACTTTACAGAACCGATAACTATTGGTTCTGTAAAACTTAAAACCATTCTGTAAAATAAATAAATTTGAACTGATAAGAAGTTATTGACTCGATAACTTGTAGGTCAGATTTCTGTTCTGTAAAATTTGTAGAACCTTTTAGCAGTATTCTTATCATTTTATTATCACTGAAATGTAATTTACTTATATATACTCTGTGATTATCGTTAATGTGTGTACTATTTTATGTTTATGGTGTGTATATAATATAATATATTCAAAATGTCTCCGTCATCTTCGTCCGATGAAGATATTATTTTGCGAATTTGAATTAATCTTCCAAGACAAAGACGATTTAGGGATAGGTCTAATCGTTTCAAAGATGATGATGATGATGAAATTTTATGATGATGAAATATTGAAGTATTACATAAATAATAACGTCAAAAATTTATCATCAAATCATTCTTATCTTGAGTAAAATATTATCTTCAATAAGAATAATATTTATATACAACTGAATACCAGATAAGCAGTTATAACCTCATTATTTAACACAATTTACAAATTCCTTTCATGAAACGCAATTCGTTCTACAAACTGTTCTATATTTTATTCTATATCTTATCGACGCAAAAGTTTAGGGAACAGTTTTCATGCAACCCGGTATTTGTCTTAAAAGTATTAAAACTGATTAAAGGTGCCACAGTACCCTAGATATTTTAATTTTTTAATTGTATTTATTTAAAGAATAATAGATAAATCATTTTTTATAATCATATTTTGAACCAAATGATAAAACTTAAATTTTTTAATGTCTAAAATTACAAAACTCCCAAAAAAATAGATATGGTTTTGCAAACCTACAGTTTGAGAAACACAGTGTTATGTTATTTTCTTGTTATGTTTATATATACAAGTATAAAATTTAAATGTTATACAATTTATTACCATATAAACTAATGTATTAGATTATTTATATAAATTTGATACTTGTTCTAATAAAAATCTAACCTAAAGTATTAAATTTTACAAATGTAATTTATTGAATCGAAATGTTCCATACATCTCATTAGATGTATAGCAAAAATATGAAAGTTTAAAACCATAATACATAATATTACTGAAGAGTGTATATAAAATTATAACTCTGGTCAGCTATAGTTACTACTATATAGAGCAGTGGTGGCTTGATTTTTCTAATAATCAAATGGAGTATTTTAACATAAAAAGTATGTTTTTGGGTAAGTAACTTGGTTGAAACTAATTCAAAAATATAAATTAAGTTGCTATAGTTACCAAAACTATAAAATTGTATGAAAATAAAAACTTACTACTTTAAGATTAATTTGACCAGGTTTGTTAAAATCATCTTGTAAATCTAAACTCCTGGCAGATATTGTATCAAACTGAAAATAAAGAAAGAAATTATTTAAAACTCCTCGCTAAAATAATAAGTTAATTTTATAAGCAAATAAATTACTTGGTCTAGAGATTCATTGCTCCTTTGACTTGATTTTGAACTTTTTGCTGTATATGCTTTTTTTAAAACGTTTAATTGCATTCTAGCCTATAAAAATATATGAGTAGATATTATTTAATGTTTTCAAATATAACTATGTACCCGAGTACAATTTAATCAACAAAATATTATAGTTTATCAATGGCAATAACTTAATTAATCAATCTATGAGACATAGTAAATATAGTATAGGAATGTATATTTTTTAATGAACCAAAATATAGGTACAATTTATTTCAATAAAGGAAAAAAAGTATTTAAATGATTTTCAAATACAATCATGTGCTCTTATGCAACATCCTATTTTTTACATTACAATGTAATGACAAATACACTTATAGGTGTTAATATGATTAATTTTATATAAGTCAATTCTTTACTTTAGCAAACTCCATGGCCAATTTGTCATACTTTAGCTGCAAGTCTGTCTGTGACTTATCGGTTCTGATTGAATCTGAATCGGACATTTTGCACAGTTCCTGAAAAGGAAACACAATATTTAGGTACACTGAAGCGAAACGTTGTAACATTACCACAATATCCATAAGTGATCGTTACTTACCTATTCTTTAAATAGCCAGAAAATAAATAAAACTCGACGTTTGAGTAGGTTTTGGAGAGAAAAAGCTGTCGTGCGTGATTTTTTTTTTTTTTTATGCGTAAACAAGGTGATGGATTCAGTGTTGGCACAATTCACGTATTGGACATGCCACTACTGGTTCGTAGACGAGGCGACGGATTCAGCGTCGGCACAATTCACGTATTGGACAAGCCACTACTGATTTGCAGGACGACACAAACGCATTCCACAGACTGTACAGCAAACACGGAAACCTGTAAACGTCGCCGTTGTAACTGTCAGAATGTTTACTGAATCACTAATAGAATAATCACGATTGAATCTTTGGCGTTGATTTACTAATTTGTCGTCATTATTATTTTTCATGTAAAATCACCATTGTTATCCATCGACATACTGTACTTTTTTTTACACATTAACGGCAGCCTTATCAGTTTTCTCGTTATCATAGAAAACAACAAAAATAATAGGTAATCAAAAATGTAATTCACGATAGATAATAAAAGAACTACCTTTATTATCTATTAGTAATTCACCCTCTACTTGGTATTAATTGTGTTATCGGTGTGGTAATAGTGGTGCGCCCGCCGACCACATACTCAAAAAAAATGATTTATTTTAGATAAAAATATTAAATTTTAATTCTCTTTAAGTACCTTACAATTTATTAAAATTATAATTGGCTTCTAGGCCATTGCTCTTGAAATCACATTAGTAGGTAGGTAGGTACTCTGTATATCATTTACAGCAAGTTAGTGTCAATGAATGTTATAAAAAATAAAAAAGTGTATTACATTATTGAATTAAGTTAAAGGGTTTAGTAAAGTTATAAAGTTGTAAGTTTTGTAAAGTTAAAATGTCCACATATATATTAATTTTTTAACGTCTTTATTGATAGCGTTTCTTTTTTTTAATTCAACGCACCCACCAAGAGTATCCCACACGAAAAGTGAAGATTACCCATAGTGAGCATTATGTCCAGCTTATTTTAATACCTTTTTTTTCATGCAGATACGAAAAGCTGGGCGGGAATTGGGTTTGCAATACTTTATTAATTAAATCATAATCACATTTTTTTTTATAGGGAGGGGGTTAATAGAGGACAATACCCTCTCCATTTCCTTTATAATTGTTTATAATTTAATACATTAAATATATGCTTCCCGGATCCAGTGGTGGTTGTACATGATGTTTAAGGAGGGGCGAAAATAGAAATAGAGCAAAAAGCTATTTAATTATTATGTATATTTTTAACTATATGGTTTATATTTAACTACGTAAGTTGTCTCATAAATAAGGTACAAAAATTTATAAAATAGTGAAAAATTATTTAATGCTTTAAAATGTTAACAAGATAGTATTTATAAATATAGAAATATTTTTCAATTATTCCGTAATCACCATTAAAATTTATGAATTTTTCCCATTATGAAATATTTTGAAAATGCCATATCGGAAATACGCAGCACGTTTTCGATCTAAGTACTTGATAACTGCTTTCAAGGCCTCCTTCTCGTTTTTAAAAAGTCCCTCTCATTTTTTTTTTTTTTTGATGGACCAAATTAAAAAAATCTTATAATGCCAAGACGTTAATGAATATTTCGGAATACTGATTTTTGACATGACATTAACTACTAACCCATAAATTGCGTATTAATACATAAATGTAATTAACACTATTAAAATGTTTATTCATAACGACTATCATAAGTAAAAATTCATAGCTAATTTGTTTTGAATTAATATGAAATAAAAATAAAAAAACTAAACAAAAAGTTAAAAAATACATATTTATCTTTAGGTGAAGGTCTCCTATAGTGGGAACGTGGGAACTTTTTTCCTAGATTTAATATTATTAGGGAAGATTAAACTCAAATGGAAAGTATATACGTAAAAACAAAAATGTAATGATAATTGATAATGAAACATTTTTTTTTTTTTTATTTAAACATAAAACTTTATCAAAAACCATTTAAGCAATTTTCTTCTTCGATATACCCAGAGTGCACAATTTAGTTTTATTTGTTCTGTGATAAAATAACTGTACCTATAAAAATTAAACCCCAAGGGAGGGACGATTCCTTTATAATTACTATTGCTCGATCTCGCTTCTCCTGTATCTGGCTTTACGACACGGCACTGTGCGCTAATCTGGAATTCTCGTTTTCGTCGTACCACCGATTGCCGTGCTCATTGAGCTAATAGACAGATAATATGACAACAGTTTTGGCACAAGAAAATTTAGAATATTTTTGAACACTTTTTTTCTCATTATTTTTTCCCCCTTTTTTTATTTATTAGATAAAAAAAAGGTAAAATAAAATATAGTAAAAAATTATAAACAAGAAAGCCGGACATACTTCGCACCACGGATATTCTTCACACTTCGGGTCAGATACTCCTGGTAGGTGTGTTGAAAATGACGACTATTATTTTTCTTTATATTATTAACTTCCTTCGTTCAGAATCATCTTATTGAAGAAATGATTTATCGTTTCTTTAAAATTCTACACACCCACCAAGAGCGAAAAATTTCTATGGTGCGAAGTATGTCCGGCTTTGCTGTCTATACTATTTTATTTTTTTTACGTTTATATTTATTAGAAATTTAAGTTTTATTCAATTTTCGTGTTTTTCGTTATTGGGAAATCAAACGTTATTCACTTTTTACGTTTAACGTTAATGTGAAATTTAAACATTGTTCACCTTTTTATTACATTAATCATATATACATATCTATAGTTAAATATGAAAGATATTTGCATTTGGTTATTTTCAACATCAATTAATATGATTCACAAGAAAATGACATTTCAAAAATTGATTTTAAATTATGTGCAATATGTGCACAGTTATTGATGTTGGGGTTCTTCAAAATAGAGATATTCTCACACAATTTTATAAGAGAGTGACGATTATTTTTAAACTTTTTAGACTAAAATTCTAAAAGTTCTATTCCGTGAATTTCCTCAACTGTTTGCAATGATTCGTAACTGGACATCTATTTTCAATAACATACACTTAAAATGAATTTAAAAGACTTTTTTGGCTCTTGATATAATTTTATTTATCCGTGTGGCTCGTGAACATATTCGTGTTGGCCACTTTTGGCATATACTAATGAGAAGTTGGAATAAAAACTAAAACTAAATTTATCGTCTGGTATAGCTTGGAATTGTACATCGCATAACTATAGATGTATATTAATAAAATTGTGCTAAATCGATAAACGCACACAATTGCTGTACACTTATTTATCAATGCACTCAATTGTCACACACCTAAATAACCGCACTCAATTGTAGGCACACAACTGTCACACACTTAAGTGTCTGTACATCATACATTTTTTACATTTATATATATATATATATATAATATATAAATATTATTGCTATATTATTGCTTTTTGTTTCACAATTTTTTTCGTTTTCTTATATTATGTTACGTGTTATGTTTGTTTCGTTTATCGTTTTGTTTTGTTTTTTGATTTACTTACATTTTCACTTATTGTTCTGTTTTGTTTAATGAAAATGTACGTTTACTTACTGCTTATCGTTATTTTTTCGTTATATATTTCATTCATTTTTTGACAGCTATACGAGCTATATATAGAACGTTATACGAGCCCTGCCATTTTTTTCTTTAACTTTTTTGGTCTTTAAATAAGGAATGTTATTTACGTTATTTACAATAGTATAATACTAGTTGTTACGTAGTACTTATAATAATATAGTATGCAGATAAATTGAAACTACAATGATTCGTTCATTATCTATCAATTTTATATATTTTTATTTGAATTTATATCTTCATTATGGGGTTAATTTAAGTTCTTATATTATACATTATGCTAATGCTATTACATAATTATAATAATACATTAGACTGTTTAAACTTTAAATTACGCAGTATATATTATTTATCTTTGCTATCTTATGTATTTATTATTTATTATAAAGTACCCTAAAACGGCTAAAACAAATTTTAATTTTATGGGAATAATATAAATATCTGAAAATATATAATTTTTTTCACTAAAATAACGTTTATTCATTAATAGAAATTTTATTCGACTTTAAGTTCTTAATCCAATAGAAATTTTTTTACCAAAAGATTCCTTGCATGCTTTTTTACCTATCTTCAAATTAATATTTTTTTATTAGAGTTTAAGTTAGAATTATAGCTCAAATAAATGTTATTCTAAAAAATGGCAGATTTATTTATTTATTTTTGTTATTTTATTACAATACATTCAATTAATTTCTTTACATTTTAGAGCGAACAATTGTAAATAATCTTTTCTATATATGAGTCAACTAGTATTTACATTTTTATTAAAATCAAATAAGTTAAATTTTATTACGTGGCACAATTGATCGTTCTCCCAAATAATGAAATGAACATGGATTATTTTGTCATGAAATTTTCAAACATATGTACTCAAAATAAAACTGACAACTATTTCCCTGTATAATTAACGGAAAATCGCTTAGAATATTTTTATTGGAACGATTATTTATTATTTCTTTTAAACTCAATATACCCCCTACCTAACTGAAGAGCGAAGAATATCGATCGTGCGAAGTATATCCTGCTTTTTTTCTTTAGTAAATAATATTTAGGGTAGGTAAGTTCTTTTAATTTTGTGTGGGTATAAATAAAATTGATTTGAACTGAACATTAACTAGGTGCTAACATCAAATTGGTCAAAATGTAAAAAAATTACCTTGTGTAAAAAAAAAATACATCCATTAATATTTTTAAAAGTTACTACCCCCTCCATGAAAAAATGTATAGGGAGCCCACGTCAATATAAAAAGCTTTCATTTGAAATAAAACATATGATAAATACCTATTAATAGTTAAATTAATATTAAATAGGTTAATAGGAATATAAAATGCATGAGAATTGGGATTCAAGTTTAAACTCTTGCATATAGGAAATTTCTAGTTGCTATATTATTATTTTTTCAATACGATTAATTTGGTTTATATTCATTAATCGTAAAATATGAGGTAGACAAGTTTTATTATATAACCTCGTAAACCATGATCACCGGAAAAAAAATATACAAAACGCAATAGCAGTCCAAGTTAATGTGGTAAACCACGACATTACAATAGATATCATCAAGAGCATTGATGTGTCGATGAGATAATCGCGCGGGTTAGTCTTGTGCCGATAAATAAGTTCGTACGAGATCTGTCGCGACGGTGGTTGTAAATAGTCAAGGAAATCGTAAATGGTCCCACATGACATTCGATTCGATACTAATTCCGCCATATTTCCGGTGACCTATAAACAGATTAAATGTAAATTACTTTTAATCGACTTAATTGATAGTCACAATTGAAAAAAAAAAATTAATTGATTTAAGACAATATTTTTTTATTTTAAACGTTTTTTTTTTTAATTTTTTTAAATTAATTAAGTCTCATAACCGAAATTTCTCATAAATTTTTTTAATTCTACCTTTATTTGGGGGGGAGGGGGTGTTTTAATTTATATATCATTTTTTCGAGTTGCATACATATATATTTATATACTTTTTTAAAGTCATAGAATCTAAATTTTACTTACATTTTGTAATCCAACCCTTATTGAAGTAGTTAAAAGAGGTGTTATTTTGCCATTTTTTCGAGTGATATATCAATGTAAATATTTTTAAGCTCTTAATCACAAATTTGACATACATTTTTTAATCCACTCCTTATTTAGGGGAAAAACTTTTTATTTTTTATTTTATGTAAGTTTTGGGTGACATATTGAAAATTATTTATATTTAAGATATAATACCACTAAACATTCAAACAGCTCGTTACCAAAAAGTGCAAATACGCGCAAGGTATGAAACATGTGTGTCATAATTAGATTATCCTCTACTATATAGAATAAAAGACGGTGTAAAATCTTGAAAACAAACATATTAAAAATGATATAATATTTTAGATAAAGCAGAATTATAATTTTAAACTGTTCATTTTGTGCAGTTATTATGTAAGATTAATTGACCTAATATAAAATACCAACTATTATGTTTAATTATATTTTTTTCGTCATAAGTAACATATTTTCAAATGCATTGATTTTTCAAAAGCTAAACATTTCAATTTATCAAAATAGTCGGTAAAGGGTGATTTTTTTTTTATAAAACGATTATGTCCAACTTCACACGTTATTTTCTAACTATAAATTAATGAATTACTGAAGAAGAAAAAAATTAAATGAATAAAAATTGTTTTGGGGTTTGGATAGGCTATTTAAATTTTGAAACACTCTGAGGTGGCACCAACATGTCCGTGTCCGACACATTATGTTCGTATATGTTTGATAATACCAGTACCTATATTTTTATATCTTAATAGTATTTAGATACATAATAATAAAAATTAATAAATAATTATTACCTAAATATAACACCGATGATATTAGAATAGTTCATACAATAATAGGGTTGCCATTTCAGTTTTTTTTTAAGGAGGGGACAAATTTTAGTAAGGCCATTTTCAAATATTCAATATTACCATAAATACTTAAGGTCAATTTTGTATTTTTAATTAAATTAAAAATGAAACCTCATTAAAAGGAACTTTTAATTTGAATATCTACATAGAATATTTCGGGACTAGGGGATACACTTGGTGGATGTATTACATGTTGAAAAAACGATAAAACATATTCACAGTAAGACATTATACATATTATATAAATATATCAATTTTCACATAAACATAACCATTCATATAACTATATTATAATATTTTAAAATTTATAAATTAAAAACATTACCATCAAAAAACTTTTTACTCGATGCACGTACTCCCGGCACGTTGAAATATATCCATTACTTAGTACAATGGATGCGATTAACATATTCAATGCCATTATACCAAGTATTATCGTAAAACAAAGCGCCAAACCAGATACCTGCGGACTGATAATTTATAAGTAAAACATTTTGTATACTATATTCTGATGATTCCATTTGAATTGCGTCCAACCCAAAAATGACCCCCGTACAAAAATATAAACTAAACATTTTTGTTTTAATCTGAAACAATTTAAATAATAATTATGTAAACTGTCACCCTCACCTTGAGCCAAGACTCACAAGGTCAAGATACAAGGAGGAAGGGCAGTTGGACCTGAAGTATAGGGTCCTGGCTATTTTAGAGGCCCACGGGCATTTGAAAATAATTTAAAATTTTTGAAATTTTTATAGAAATACTTGTTTCAAATTAAATAATATTATAAAATAACATTCGATGAACTCAAAGACTGTAAAATAAAATTTTAACAAAAAGAAAAATATATATACATACATATACATTTAAAAAATACTAGTTTTACATTCTGAGTGGAACGATAGCTCCGATCAGAATCGTTATATTGAAAAAATGATTTGTTATTTCTTCAAAATTCAATACACCTACTAAGAGCATCCCAACCGAGAAACTAAGAATACTCAAGATGGGAAATGTATCCACCTTTTTTTTTTTATGTGTACACGTTGTCGTATAGAAATACTTGTCGAATATTTATATTTTTATATATTTTTGAATTAGAATCAGGTATATTTGGAAGGTTATTTTTTGAAATTCTCAATAGTTTTACCAAAATTTAGGAAAAACTATCAAAAATTTAAAAAAAAAAGCCTTATGGCTTATAAACTATATGTTAATAATACAGAAAATATTTTGGCGAAAGAAAATTTCGAAAATGTGAAAAATTGTTTGGACTTTTTTTTCATCAAACATATTTAAAATATTCAACATTGAAATAGCCTCATACTATAAACCTAAGTGGAAGCTCTCATCAGCTTCAATTTAGCCTGCTAGTAGGTACCTATATTTCAATGCAATCGAAATGTTTTTTCTTGTTTAGATGTACTTTACTATTTATCTAATTATTATGATATCCTGCGTCTCTACGCACCAATATCTAATATCATACATTTATATAATGAAATTGAACGATGTATAAATTGTTATAAGCTAATGGACAATGGCCGTAAGAAGCAGTGGCGTATATAAGGGGGGTGCCCATATTGCCGTAGCACCCCCCAAAATTTTGTAAAAATTGATATTCAAAATTTGCTTGTCATTAATATTTTCCTGCCGTCTTTCGATATTATTATATTATATTAATATGGTTAAAGGATAGTAATTTAATGATAAAATAGTATAAAATAGTTTTTTACCTATGAGCTTTTTTTTTATTATTCTGTTATAGCCCTCCTCGAAAATAATTTCTATATACGCCACTGGTAAGAATTTCTATCTTTGAAAAAATAAAAAAAAAATGATAAAAAAGTGTGTACTTCGCTCGTCGGGGTGTACTTCGCACCTCGGATAGGATACTCTTGACATGTGTATTGAATTTTAAAGAAACGATAAATCATTTCTTCAATAAAACGATTCTGAACGAAGGAA
>JAIPRM010006902.1:0-17909 GCA_025469315.1 Stegophylla sp. TES_Ste_2020 | reverse complement strand
GAAGAACTGAGAAAGGAGGATTGTTTCTTGAATTAAAAGCTGGTACTTTGAAGTTAATTTTTTTTATGAATTCAGGGTTTATTAGTATACCATTAATTAATTTATAAATAAATACCACATCATTATAAAAGCATCTAGAGGATAAAGGTTCTAAACCGAATTCTTTAGCTATAACGTTCAATATGACAATTTTTTGTATAGTTTTTTTTCCTTTCGCAATAACTCCACATTACATTACATTATTATCTTATCGACCTGTCTACAGACGTGTAAATAATGTTTTACAATTGAGAAATGGAATAGTTTGTCGAACATAAATTATTATTTATGTTAAACGCAACAGAATATCTTAATTTTCAACGTTATTACTTTTAAATTTTTAAAAAATATCATCAAATAAAATTGAATACGTCAATGTATGTTAAAATTTTTAAATATTTTAAAGTTTTAAGGGGTTTAATATAGGCAACTACAATGACTAAAAACTAAAATCTAAAAGCACATTAAACACATTTACGATTGAAAAGCATAAAAATCGGGACATACTTCGCACAATGAGTGTTTAAGAGAACGCCCAATATACAGTTAGTATCTAATCTTAAGGTATAATCATAAAATCTTTTATTCTTCATTCTATAAAAGGGCTCTTGAATGCCGTCGACATTTATGGTGACCTCAACGTAATAGTTCAAAAAAAAAAAAAAACTAATATAATGAAATGAAACAGAATGATGAAAAACACTTGAAATTATTATTTGAACTATCACATCGAAGTCACCAAAAATGTTGACGGCATTCAAGAGCCCTTTTATAAAATAAAGAATAAAAGATTTTCTAATTATACCTTAAGATTAGACTAACTGTATATTGGGCATTCTCTTAACCGTCATGAATATGATAGGGTTTCATACAGAGTATTTGAAAAAAAAAATGGTAAAACGGTGATGATAAATAAATTATAAAATATATAGTTGCCTGTTTGGCACAACAATAAACGTATAGAAATCTAATAAAACAATAAAGTAAAATTGGTAACTAATAACTAAGTAGTGTGCATAAAATGTAAAAATATAATCTTTGGAATTGGCCTGTTTGGCACACCAGTTAAAATATAAAAATAACTCAAAAATACAATAATTATAATTACTTAAAATTAAACCTTAAATTAAATGTTATTAGCCAATAACATACCTAAAATACATGTTACAATAATCTGGCAATTAACATAGGAACACACATCAAAAATTCACGAACACTACCAATTTATGACATATCTATAAAAATGAATAAGTGAAAACACATGAATAATAACTATACTATATGAAACGAGATTACCAAAATGATGAACAACAATGAAAAATACGGTGGACGACTTCTAATGTAAAAACTTTGTGCTCACTACACTATTGAGAATTCTTTAAAATAACCTCTCAAAAATATGATCTAAAAGCAAATTTTGATTCAGAAAGGTTCGTATCGAAACTTTTGGACAAGAATTTCTATACTTCTATATGAAAACGTGTACAAATAAAAAGATTAATAATAATAAATAAACGTCATTGTAAAAACACTAGGTTCTTCGGTCCACTGAAAATCTAAAACCTACAAAAAAAATTGAACCCAATAAGTGATAAAAATTCAAAATATCATATTTATAGTTTAATGACAATTATATTACATAATATGTTTTGTGAAATTTTGTCTGTAAATAGTGTTTTATTATTTTACACGATTACACGTCTGTACACTGGTAAATGTGCATTCACGTATTCGCACGTAATTGTAGTTCTGTAATATAAATACTAGATGTGATAAGACTATAAAAGTCAAAAAATTTTTAATTATTTGATAACGTTACATGGTCAATTTTATCTATAGTACTAGGTAGAGTGACAAACACTTACATAAATATAACTCTACCCAATGCTCATAATATTAAAATTAAATAGTATAAAAATATAAAATTAATTTTTTTTACTAATTCGTTAAAACTAAAAGAAGGGGAGGGTCTGTTTAAACGCTATCGTCCAAACTGCATTTTTTTTTTTTTTTTTTTAAGTGCGAAGTATGTCCGGCTTTTTTTTCTTTTCTTGTTTGGAATCTTCTCTCCCTTAAAAATTTAAAAATTACATTCTGTCTTTTTATGTCAAATAATTTTTCACCATAATTTGCATTCTAGTTTTTTTATTTATAATATAATTACGTATTTTGCACTACTGGTATTTTCCACTCTTCAGATGGGATCTTTGTGGAAGCGTTGTATTTTCAACCAGCGATATAATTCTCAATACAGTTGTAGTTAACTATACAAAACAATGATTGTCTGTTTTATTAAAAAAAAAATCAGTCAAATATAGATTGTTACTTTGAATGAATGTAAAAATTACTCATGAAGTCAACCGCGTTTAATTATTTTACACGGCTACGTGTAAGTACACGGATACAATATGTGCAATCACTTATAAGTCCATAATTTTCGTTCTTACTGAGTGTATCTAGTGACGTCATATGGTATATATATCATGGTTATTAAAATTACAACTAGGAGAGGGTAAAGTGGTTAAACACCCAAAACTCTGAACGACCGTTATATCAGCAATTTTTTTAAGGAGTTCTGTATAGACAACTCAATGCATTTATTGATAAATGAAAATTTATCAAATATATTGAATGCCAAGACATGAATTTATTTGTTTTTGAAAATATGATTTCCACACATTACACGTTTTATTTAAATAATTTCACGGTGAAACAAAATTTGAATCTGTTTTATGTGATTACAATATACATATTATGAGCCACAATAAAAATAAATACATGACATTTTTACACTATATTGATTAGGAGATTATCTGTATTGCAGTGTTTTTATCTTAACAAGACTTAACTCGATGTTATTTTATAAGCATTTGAAAAACACTTATTCTTTGGATTTTAATAACTATTTGCAAAATCATTTTATCAAAAATTATTTGTCTATAATACCAAATGATTCTAATCATCCTTATTCTAAAAAGATTTCATTTTTTAACTCAATATTTTATAGACTTGAACGTATTCCATTAAATAAACAAAATTATCAACATGAACTCAACAATATATATTATATAGCCCAAAAAAATAATTTTAATTTAAATACTATTAAAAAAATTCATAAACATGATAAAGAAAAAATAAAACAAAATTCACCAAATAATATTTTTCAGTATTGCATTATGAAATATCAAAATAATTTGTCTCATAAATTTGCTAAAATTCTAAACAGTAATACAAATAACATTAAAGTAGCCTTTAAAACTAACAATAATTTAATAAAACTTATAAACAATAATGTTAAAAAATTCACAAAACTACCTCCTTCTTTTGATAATGCTAGTATATATAAACTTAAATGAAACTGTAATAAATTTTATATAAGTAAAACTAACAGAAATTTCAAAACAAGATATAAAGAACACATATCCAAAATAAAATTTTTAAAAAAATAACCCTAATTCAAATTTTGCTAAACATGTTTTAGAAAACAACCACAATATTAATTTTGATATGAATAAAGATTTAGACATATTAACTACCCAAAACAACATTTACATTGATTCAGTATTAGAAGAGTTGCATATACAATGGAATAAAGAAAAATAATTTTAATAATACCTTAAATGTTCAAACACATTTTAAAAATAATATAATATATCAATATATTTTAGATAATAGTGACAAACACACATAATTCACTTTTTAACGCATCTATGTACACACTCTTTTCATTTTTAAATAATCTCTCTTATTATATTCTCTATTTAAAATTACTATTTTATCAATTTCTACATCTCATTTAAATCTTTTTAAAACCATCCGTTAATGAAAAAATTATAATACTCTAGGCTAAGTTTATTTTTATTTATATATTTATTTTGTTATTAATATATAACATAATAACTATACATTTTATTTGTTTTATAATTTATTATCTTCATGAAAAATAAGCATATTAAAATTTCTACCTGAAAAAATATTGTGTGTATTTCTGTGTTATTATTATTACCATTTATAATTTATCATGTAAGTTTTACATTAAAAAATATTTTCATTTAAAAGTATTTATAGCTTTTTTTGGGGATATATTTCTTGTTATAAGGTTAGGGTTGCCATAAATGTTCAAGTACTGACCAGGACATTTACCAATAATTTAATCCAATTTTAGACATTATTTTTTATTTTCATATAAAAATATTTATCAAAAATTTTCGATCAGCTACGTTTTGAATCAGAATTTTAATCTAAATGGTACTTTTAAAAGGTAATTTTTCAAAGTTCTCAAGAGTATCTTCAAAATTTAAGAAAACTACATAAATTTGACAAAAACACTTTTGAAACTTTTAGATTCTGAATGAAGTGAAGAAGCTAGTGTTTTTACAATGATGTTTATTTTTTAATTTTTTTTTTCCTTTTTTTTTTTTTCTGTGTACAACTTTTCGTATAGAAATACTTGTCCAAAAGTTTCGATCAATAACTTTTTGAAACAGGATTTTCCTCTAGATTGTACTTTAAAGAGATCATTTTTTGAATTTCTCAATTCTTCAATTTTTTTTTTTGGAAAAAACTACCCAAAATTTGACAAAAACGACAGAAACCATCATTTTTTCATCCGAATTTTATGAAAATTTAAACATAGATAAAAAATCCTATAAAAAAGATTTTGGCGCAAGAAAATTTTGAAAATGTGAAAAAAAATTTTGGACATTTTTTTTTTTCTTATATTATTAACTTCTTTCGTTCAGAATCGTTTTACTGAAAAAAAAGATTCATCGTTTCTTTAAAATTTAATACGCCCGTCAAGAGAATACCACCCGTCGTGCGAAGTACACCAATCGTGTGAAGTATGTCCGGCTTTTTTTAATCCGAACTTTATAAAAATTTAAATATCAATGAATAATAATATGAAAAAAGTTTTAGTAAAAGGAAATTTTTAATAAGTAAATTTTTTTTAAACACAGTTTCATTAAGAATATTTTTTTCTTATTTTCCGTTAATTGTGAGATATAAAACTGGCAGAGAACAATAAATATTTTTGGTAATGATAAAAACAATTGAAAGTTTTTATGTAAAATTATTTTACATAAATTAAAGCTCCACTCAGAATCATTTATTAAAGAAGTGATTTAACTCCCACTCGTTTGTTATTATAAATAAATTAGAGTGTACCTACCTATTACAGAGCTCATGTCTATTTATTTTATAGTGTCTATCTTTTAAATTTTAACATACAACATAGATAAATATATATATATTTTACATAAAAAAAATTTAGTTATTTAATGCATATTTGAGTATTTCTACATCATATAGGCACGAGTAAATAAATTACATATATGTATAATGTATATAAATATATATTTAAATGTATATATACCTAAAAAAATAATGAAATATTAAAATTAATTAATTGATTACATTTTAAACAATTTGTAACTAATTAAAAATTTTTTCTTAATTAATTGTATTCTTATAGTTTTCAAGGTTTCTAACCAATTTCAGTATCATTAAAAACATAACTGGAATTGTATTTACACTTCACTGGAACTTTTGGAGGGTCCAGCGGGACGACTGAGACTGAAATTATAATGTCCTAGTGTACCGAGACATATGGCAATCTTATTTTTAAGTAAATAATTTTGAGGTGTTGATGAGTATTTAATAATATAAATGTTACAAATTTATAATGATTAGTCTTGAAATATTTCAGTATATTTCGGAAATTTACACTTTTAGACTCAATTACTTTTGAATTTCAAAGTTGGAAGATTGAATTCTACAGGCACATTACAACAATTTGAAAAATTGATTCTTCCTCTGAACAATACTTATCAGGATCAATAAATAACTGAAAAATTTACGAATACAGAGTACAGACAGAATGATGTAAGAAAACACGCAAAGATGGATTGTTAAATCAATACAAACTATGCAACCAGTGTTAAAAACGGAAATCAGAAAAAAATAAATACCAGTGTTCACGAGCTGAAATTAATGGTACAACATTTAAACTGTGGGTAATAAACACTGTTGTATACAATAAAACTGTAAATCTTTTTATAAAAACGTTTAGAAAAAAACAGAAAGTATAACATAGCCTCAGCACTCTGTCAGGATCTCGGTCGTATCAACCATTTCTTTTTCTACTTAAAATATTAACCTAATATAATATTGGATATACAATGAATTTTATAGTTTAATAAAACAAAAAATAAAAATACAAAAAATTTAAACAAATCAATTTTTTTTTTATTTTGGAAAAATTATACGTATTCAAAGAATTTAAAAAATCATGTTTGTAATTGAGTTTTAGATAAATATATAAAAAAAAAAATCTTAAATAATTCAAATAACATAAAGTAAGTAAAAAATTGATTGGTTTTTAGATATCAATAATAAAACATTAACACTCATTTATGATAATAGTAAGACATTTTCTTCTATGTTGTTATAGGCCCTGGCACAGTCCACATTTAACTGGTCAAAAATCCACCATCCACTGGAATCGATACACCATTCACGTACGTAGAATATTCACTAAGCAAAAATAGAGTAACGTTGGCGACGTCTTCACACTCTGCAAGTAAAAAAATCAACTTGTTATACTTTTGAAATGATTAAAACGTGAAAATAAAATTTGAACTAATTTTTTTGAATATTATTTGTTATAGGTAATGCAATACGTTATGGTCAAAAACTTGGATGATGCTTAAGTTACTCAAAGTATAAATAACCTATTAGATAACTACTATCATTAATTTATTTTAAATTTTCTGCTTTTAGATTTTTATCTATTTTCCACAAATCAGGATGACAATAGATGAAACCTTTTTACTAAATAAAATACGACAAGAAAAATAAAATTACTTCAAAATTTCATAGGTGTGTTTATTAATTATTGCAATTATTCATATATTATAAATAATTTTAACAGTGTAAAGACCATTTTTGATGTTTAAGCACATACCTATTTTTATCACTTCATAGGTTTTTACAATATCCGTGTTCTAGTTGACTAATGAAAGCGTATATCAAATATCTAGTGTTTATATTATTCTGAGGCTCTAATTGGTTAAAAAATGAAAATCACGTTTAAAAATGGAATAAATTAACATTAGTTCTGTGCTTCAGTTAACGCCAAATCCCCTCATATTATCAATATGTTTCCAAAAATTATCAAATTCACTTATTTTTTAAAAAACCTAATTGTTAATAAAATGGTCAATAAATATATTAAATACTTATTATGCTTGTGCTAGTGTTATGAAACTTAATATTTAAAATAACTTATTTTCAAAGTCCAAAATGTATAATACTAAATCAACGAAATCTATACTCTCTTTTGAAAATTGTTTGAAAACTACTGCAGACATTTTACAAGAATTTGGAAAATACTTATTTAAATTTGTTATGTAGAATAACTATATAGTCTGATCAAAAAATAATACTATACTATAATAAGTACTTTCCCTGTAAATTTAAGCGTTTTATAAAATTTAAACCTACTTATTTTCAAAATAATCATTTATTATTATCGTTTTTAAGAATTTAAAGAAAATAATATAATACAATACATTAAATGAACTTGGTAACTATTTTGATATTGTTTTTTATACATTTAAATATTATATTATATTTATAATAAAGTCTTGACTCCAGTTTTCTATGGGCCAAACTTATGTTAAGATCAAGAGTTCATAATTCAAATTGTATAGACAAATTAATAACATGAAAAAACCCTAAACGAACAGTATTAAGAAAATATTAATTTTAAATTCAAATAAGCCTCTTAATTGCATTATTACACATATATATTTTTTAACTTAGGATTCAAATCTTCATATTTAACCATTGAGCAGATTTACTCAAGTATATATATATATATATATTTTAAATTATTCTAGTAATTTGGTAAAGCTAATTTTAAATTTTCATTGTTATATTCCTGGCAATTAAAATATTATTTATTTTTATGAATGTTACTATTGGCATTAAATTGTTAAATATCTGAAATCCTAAACATTTTTTATTAATTATCAGTGCAATAACATAACTATCTGTAATACTGGTTCACCCCAACTCTACTGTTATTCTGTATGGGTAGGTAGTACTAAAGTAAAAGATTCCATAGCATTTTTTTTTTTTTTTATAGATTGAAGGTGCTTTTTTATTTAAACTATCAACTTATTAAAAATTAACTATTAAAAGAAGAAATAAATACATTGGTCAGTGTATTAATACTATGAAGCTCAGATTTTGTAACACAAATTTCTCGATAGGTTGTAATATAGAAAGATAATATTTTCATGAAAATTCCACAAAATATTTCTACCTAAGTAGGCTCAGCCTTTTTTTGGTAATTATATTATATGCGTTTTTAGAGATATAACTATAACTTAAGAGTTAAAAACTGATGAGGCGATATGGCTTGCAACTTACCTGCAAATCGTCCCAGTGGTATTCTGCTCAAAATGGGACCAGACTTTGCCGGGTCGGACCACGCTTTGGCACCCATTTTGGTCATGACCACGGTTGGATTTACGTTGTTTGTACGGATACCGTGTGGTCCTAGTTCGATGGCCATAACTCTTGTTACTTGGTTCACGGCACCTTTGGACGCACAATACGATGTATGATCCGGGATGGCTCTCTGCGAAGACAATTTCGATATTTAACAATTATGTTAACTAAACGCGATAATAATTAGTAATGACTTTATGGGCCGATTTTTTTTTTTTATTTTAATATTTATTGTATAAGAATTTCTTTAACAATAACTAATGCAAATAATTCAAATCATGCTGGAAACGCTCTTTGTGTAATCAATGGAACTGTATACAGTTAGAGTCTTGACTTTAGTTTAAACTATTTCATGTGCAATTTTTGTTTTGAATTAATTCAAAATCGAAATGTTCACCCTTATTGAAACATTTCAATGAAATATAGACGAACATAAACGATATTTGTCGCGAGTTGGATGAATGAATATATTTTTAAATGACTACTAAAATTCAATACTGTATTTAATGATTAATTGTATTATTGAAATACATTTGAAAATAACATCACTGTGCAGCGCGTATATTTCATGGAAATAATACAATTGTATTTATTGTAATTATTATTATTATTACTCTTTAACTGGCAGACCCTTTCTGATACCTATTCGTGTACAACTGGGGTACATATAGCTCATGATTATAAAACGAAATGCTTCAAACTCTATTTTGCCGTGCGCAATAATATTTCTTAAGACATATTTGAATAAACGTACTTCGGAAATGGTCGATGACACGTTAACAATGGATCCTTTGATTCCAGCATCAATCATATTCTTAGCCACGGCCTGACTAACCCGGACAATACCTCTTGCATTAATGTCCAAAGTCCTGTAAGTGTACAAACATAATACATAATAATTGATTAAACGCGACAAACAATTTTTGTGCCAAACTCTTACACATTTATTATTTCTTACTCAATCAAAACGGATCGTTATAATTATACCTAGTGAAAATCTTAAGTACATCGTCAATATAGAAATGCGTATATTCGTGCGTTACAAAATATTGAGAGCCAATTTGGAAAAAAACAATCTTTAAACTTTTATTAAACTTTCTAAAATTAATAATATTTAATGTGAAATAAAGAAAGCAAAAAATAAAACACCGTAAAGACGATGATAATCCTGTAATGGGAACTTCAGTGAACATTGTACACGCCTTTAAATGAAATGTATAATGGGATATGTACATAGAACCTAACCTGCACGAGTTTTCTTTAGTTTAGATATGTTCACTAGATGTCGCTAGGATTATGGACAGCTGTTATTATTTTATGTTAGTTTCAATACTAATAAAATGAAATGTTGTTTCTTTTGTTTTTCATAGGTAAGTAAATAATTTAATTGTAAATATTATAAGAATTGTACATATTATTGTCAATAAATCTTTTGTTTTTTATACAAACACAATTACGTCTTGCTTCATTTATAAAAAAAAAAATATACCATTATAGGTATATTCGAATACCCGGAGTAAACCAAAAAGGTTACTTTAAAAATGTACATGCTATAAGATATTAATATGCTTAATTGCTTTATACTCTATATTTACTTCGCGTTACTCCTATTACAAAAGTCTTGGTGATAGGTATTATATACCTGTATAGTGTATACACTATACAGGTATATAATAAGTAATAACGTAATAATTAATGCGAATTTCAGAGAGGGTGTAAAGATGTTTGGGCACCAAAAAAAACACTCCCTTGTTTAGTACGTTTTTGGAGTTTGCACTCATATGAGAATATCAATGTTCAAACAACTAGTCGCTTACTTGTCCCATCCTTCTTGGGTCATTTCGAAAAACGACTCGATGAAAGCTACTCCGGCATTGTTCACTAATCCGTGGACAGGTCCTAATGCTTTGATCACGTCATAAGCATTCCAGTCACCCACGTCAGCGCACACCGGGGTCAAATTTGGTCCAGCCTTTGGCAATCTCTTGGGGTCACGACCAACAGCGAATACGTGAGCGCCCAAGTCCACCAGACGGTTGGTGATTGTCTCACCGATACCTGTGGAATGGAATAAAGATTATTATTATTGAAATAAATATTAAATTCCGAGTCTAGTAGATTTTACCGACAGCGATTATAATAACTACATTCCGTTCGAGAGCAAACCGGTGGACGCCTGTCGAAACCAGGGGCGTATTTAAGGGAGGGCTAGGGGGAATAAGGCCCTCCAATGTCAATGATTAAATGCTATTCGTATAGATAAATAATATCATTAATTACGAATTATATAATCAGATTTAATTTTAGCCCCCCCCCTAAACAATAATCCTAAATATGCCCTTGATCTTGAAAAATATAGACTACAGATTTCCAGAAAAAAAAAATCAAGAGTCATCTTTAATCGATGTGAATCGGACCGAAAACGCGTATCAAAATCAAAACAGTTGAAACGCAGAACCAAACATAACGCATTTAATGTTGGATATCCGTAATTGGTGATTTCATTTAATTAGGAGAAGCTGACATTTAGGTGTGCTTATACCACAACCGTTCATTCACTGACTGTAGTTATTAATTAAAACGACACTTTTTTATTCGTTTACACGAAAATCACTATTCACGATGAATACGAAATTATGAATTGTCAAGTTCATTTGAAAATGTTTTCCTTTCTATATCACATTATTGTTGATTTTATAATTTCGAGTTTATTATTCAGATGATAATATAGGTAATGCAATGATTCAGTACAATGAAAAAAATAAATTATTATTTACCAATTTGTAAACTCTTGTTGTTCAATAATTTCACTCCGTAACTGAAGGAGTACTTTTGAAAATATGTGTTTTAAACATGAGATGTTTCAAATCGAACTACGGCTAGATTAATATATATATATATATACATATAATATATAAAACACATTTTTTTAGTATTGGCAATCAATTAATCACACATTGATACTCATCGATGTGTTAAACAACCCACCACTATAGTGTACAAAATATAATATGTCTACTATAAATAATTCTTATAGAAATATTAGTTACATAATATCATTAATAATATTGATTTAACTATGTACACATAATTAATAGAAATACGAAATCGAGATGATAACCAAACAGAACGTTAGGAATCAAAAAACTATACAATATTCAAACAGCATGTAATCGTTTTACATGTAAATATCATCTTTTATAATATCTAATTATTTATTTTATCATATTAAAACGTTAAATGAAAACGCATACTTATTGTTGCTTTTGAAAATCGATTAAAAAACGATTAAAATTTGAATATAGCTACATAAAACCAAATAAAACCAACGCCTCATAAAATACGCAATTCAACTTAACAATATTATTTTCATTTTTGCGACTCTAGAGATAAAACTATCGGTAATACATAGCGTTTTGTCTATTTGAACATATTAGGATTAAATTTTATGATATTTACACGCGACGCGTAACTATAGTTATGAATATTAATACTGTAAACAAAAAGTCAAAATTATTTCATTCGGTTTTAGACGGTTTGCTGATCTATACACAGACGATTCAAAGGGATGAAATTAAAATCGAAAAATTCCAAAACGTTTGAATATACCGATATTATATTGTTTTGAATCGATTTACATCAATCAATAATCCGATAATTATACCGATCACGTCTGAACGTTGCGCAACAGACAATCAAAAATACTTTTTCATACTGCCAATATAAGGCAAGTAATCGACAAATTTAAAACGCAAAACGGTTTTCCTAGACTTCTAACCGACTATTATGAAACGCGATAAATCTGTACGAGAAAAAAAAATTATAATGAATATTAATTAAGATAAAAATTACAAACAAAATATTCTAATAATAATAATAATAATAATAATAATAATAATAATATCATAATATTATTATTCGCCGTCCAAACGCGCACACCGATCGTGCTCACGTTGTCAGAGTTCATTCATCGAGTGAAATATGTAATAATTTTCTTCTCTAACACAATATTGTGGGTTAAAATATCATGCTGCGCAATTCGGTCGGCACTTCGTATCGAAGAGTAAATATTATTTTAATATCCTGCAACTGGTTTTTCAAACACTAACTAAATTACACGAGACTAATAAACGCCAGTACAGTCAACAGTCTATTTTATAATATGTAAATAATGACAACACTTGTCTAATAACAATAATATTATAAATCTGGCTAAACTACATCGATTTCAAGGTCCCCCAGAATGCCCCTATATATTATTCAAAAAAAAAGTTTCCATTTATAATCAGACATTAAACATAAAATTCTATGGCCCCGTATACGTTCGAATCGCACACAACGACCAAATTATGTTTTTACCGTGTGTTACACGATAATAAATGCATTGTATACTCAAGCAATTGTTATGTGCATGGGCGTGCGCAGACATCGAGGAATTCGGGGAACAGCGCGAAATCAAACCGGTAATTTGAAAATTTTTCTCCGAGCATTATATCGTTCGACGCAATTAGTTCCAAAAACTCGGATTAATTATTATAAACAAGCCATTCAAAATTAAAATATTTATTTTCCTATAAAATACAAAATCGTTTACGTTTATAATAATATTTTAAACGAAACAAGTTTTATTTAACTTTGGTATTATGTACTTTACAATAGGTCTGAATTTAGGCAGTGGCTGAGAGAGCTGGAGTCCAGGCCCCCCCCCATAAAAAAATGAAACCACCAAAAAAAATTTGCTTCCGGAACATAAGAAAATGATTTGATGTAATAGGCCCTTTTTCATTTTTTTTAGAATTTATACAGTGCTCCTCGGGTGGGATTTAGTGGGTGTGTTAAGTTTTAAAGAAATGATAAATCCTTTCTTCAATAAAACGACTCCGAATGAAGCTTCATTTTATATAGCCAAGACAATAATTTTTGATTACGATAATTAATTTTGCTCATTGTAAACATTATATAAAAGTGTCTTGTTTTTGCACAGAGCTCTTTATTTTACTTAAAAATTATAAGGTTTACTAATATTACGAAAAAAAAATTATTTTGTACTCCGCCAATTTTATATCGTATTGTTAACAGAAAAGAATTATAGCCACCTAGCCACCTTTAATAAGAGTATGATATAAATAAATAGATCTAATAAAAATATCTGTATCAATATATTATATATATAATCTAAATTTTCCCATAAAACATGTATTTTAGCTTCATGGCTTTAAATAAAACTCATATTGAGGCCCCACAAAGTTCCAAGCTTATTCCTAGCCCCACAACCTTAAATCCGGCCCTTGCTTCACAGAAATTCATAAAAAATCGGTTGACCTATGGAAATGTAATATCAAAAAAAAAAAAATCTCAATTTATTACACGATAATAAAATTAAAACAATATTAAATAGAAGCGATTTCGCTTACCGTCTGACTGCCCCTGTATAAAACGTTCGAATCGATTAGAGAATTTTATTTTCGAAACGTTCTACAGGTCTTACAAATTTTTATATCGGCAAAATTCATGACGCTTGGCAGTTACAAATCTTATTATAACGCAAAAATTCTTCTGAAGTGTTACAAATATCGAATACACGTCAACGTAATGGTGACGCGTATTATTTTTCTTACAACGAATAATATATTTTTCGTTAGAAAAAAATCAAAATAATATGTATGTAAAAATCGAAAATTGAAAAAAAAAACAATCCCCCCCTTCCATAGGCCGTTGTTATGATGCAAACGTTGTCGGGGAACGAAGCTGCTTACCTGCGTTGGCACCGGTGACGATGAATTTCTTTCCGGCAAAATATCCTTCCATGGTGTATAGTGTTCGATCGGTTTTTGTTGTCTGAGCAAGGAGACGATCGATGCGCGTCTGATTTATGTGCGTATAATTGCACACAGTATACGCGGAAGAGTGCAGAGTGGCGAACACTGATCAATGATGGCTCACTAGCGACGTACTGGCGACGGATGACGACGACGGTCTGAACGAGTTGGCCGGTTGACGGTATTTTATATTTTCTCTGCTGGCCCGTTATCTCTGGAGCTGTAAACCATAAACATGTCTTTTCATTTATTATAACGATTATTATTATTAGTATTATTATTATTATTATTATTATTATTATTAGTGTTCCTGGTACTATATTTTAATTGGCGACCGACGGAAACCGATTCCAACGGATTTAATTAAATATAATTAATGATGGATGGGGGGGGGCACCGGAGCAGTGTGACGTTGATTACGGGGTGAGGGGAAATGTTTGACGGGAGGGGTGTCGATTAACATAAAATCAATTATTATTATTAATATTATTATTATAATAGCGTTATTGTGCTTGCGCTGCTCTGACGTAAACCAACCGTTTTACGTAATATACTTACGTAGTAAATCTCCGGCGGTCCGAAGTGATATTTTCTATAAATACCCGGGAAACGAGGCGGTAGAACAGATCGCGAGTAGGTATAATGTTTTAGAAAGCGCTTTGATGAAAAGGAAGACGTTTGTTCGCGCCTTGGGTATTTTTTGCTTCTCGAGTCAGGTGCGAATCCAGAAATTATAAATAGGAGGTGTTCAATCAATAGAACTGAATAGGTATTAATAGCAGCTTACTACTAATTACACCTTATTATAAATCTCTATGTAAAATAAATTACATATTTATATCTCTATTAGAAAAAAAAACATTTATTTGTTTAATTTACTATAATGATCTACTCAGTTTATTTTACGTTTTACATTCCGAGTGGGGTGAAGAAGCTAGTGTTTTTAAAATTATTTTATATTTTCATATAGAAATTCTTGTCCATAAGTTTCGACTAATCAATAGTTGGTTCAAAATTTTGAAAAAACTATTCAAATGTTGACAAAAAGTCTTTAAATTTTAAAATGATTTATTGTTTCTTTAAAATGTATTACACCTACAAATCCCATTTAATGATCGAACAAAACCCATGGTGAAAAATATATAC
Organism: Stegophylla sp. TES_Ste_2020; assembly: GCA_025469315.1. Taxonomy (NCBI): domain Eukaryota; kingdom Metazoa; phylum Arthropoda; class Insecta; order Hemiptera; family Aphididae; genus Stegophylla; species Stegophylla sp. TES_Ste_2020. Next base: position 2,388 of record JAIPRM010006902.1, on the reverse strand, counting down.
AGCTTTTTTATAATAAATTTATCTACCTTCACTTTATTGCATTTCAATGTCACCCAAGTGTGGCAAGCGATTGCGTTAAAAAATATCATATTTTTTAGTCAGTTAATAATTTTATATAATTTTGTGTAGTGTGGGTAATGTGACAGGAGGTGCCCGAGCACCCATAGCCCCCCTCTGAATCCGCGTCTGTCTCGAGTGGTACGTCCTTGTGGGTGTTGTTAAATTTTAAAGAAACGATAAATTATTTCTTCAATTAGACAAATTTGATTAGAATTTCAGTTTATTCCAGACGATTTCACCTAAAAGTTATGATTTATAAGGTTTGTCATGATAACATAAAACCACTGAAAAGCGAAGAATACCCATTGTACGAAGTATGTACGGCTTTCTGGTCTATACTTTACTTTATTTCACTTCACTTCACTTTACTTTACTTTACTTTACTTTACTTTTTTTATCTAATAAGTGAAAAAAAAGGAAAAAAAAACTAATGAGAAAAGTGTTAGAAAAATGTCCAAAAAATTTTTTTCTCATTTTCAAAATTTTCTTGCACCAAAATTATTTTTTATCTATGTTAAAATTTTCATAAAATTTGGATCAAAAAATGTTAGTTTCCGAGTTTTTTTTTAGTCAAATTTTAGGTAGTTTCCCCCACCCAAAAAAAAAAAAAAAAAAAAAAAATTGAAGAATTAAGAAATTCAAAAATCATGTCTTTAATGTATTAGTTATAGGCAAATTTGGTTTCAAAAAGTTGCTGATCGAGACTTTTGGACAAGTAGTACTTATAGACTAGCATTACTACAATTATTACTTTACGAAAAAGTGTTAGCAGAAAAAAAATAAACTTCATTGTAAAAACACTAGCTTTTTTACTTTGTTCAGAATCTAAAAACACAATTTTACTAAAAATAAAAGAGTTTTGATGGAAAACAAGTGGTTTTAATGCTAATGCGGCTTTGGTATGAGGGTGATGGTGCCCCAAAAAAAAAAATAATAATAATAATAATTACACCGAATTTCCGCCACTGCTACAATTACAATGCTATTATACTTGAATGTTTTAAATTATAATATTAATACAGGTGAACACATGTTTTTTAACGTGTTGATAATGTTATTTTCCTAACTAATTACGGATGAAACGTGCTCCCATGTAGATATGAATAGAAATTAACGCATTAATATTTAATATGCTCAAATTAAACTATAAAAATAAAAAAATGTGTACTTTGAACCTTAGGGTGTTCTTCGCACTTCGGGTGGGATACACTTGACGGCTGTGTTAAATTTTAAAGAAACGATAAATAATTTTTTCGATTAAACGATTCTGAGTGGATCTTTATTTAATATACAATAATCGTGATTTTCAATATGTTAAAAATTTGTTATTTAATAACAGAATGAGCCATGTGCAATTCGTTATTCGTATAAATGATCAAATTTGTATAAAAAGTTACTTAATAATAAGTACTAGAATCACCAAGTCTGATTTAGTAGTTGCTAGTCGACATTTTTGGACGAATATTTCTGTACAAAAAAGTGTTTACAGAAAAAATAATAATAAATAAACATCATTTTAAAAACACTAGTTTATTTGCTCCACTCAGAATCTAAAATTAACATCATTGTAAAAACTTTGTTCTACTGAGTATCTAAAATGTGAAAATTCAAAACAAAAATTTTATGGACATGAATCGTCATGCTGCTACAGTGAAACAAATTTGTAGTTTAGTTTACTAAGTATTAACACTTATAGAAAAATAACGTATAAGTCATTGTAAAATCATACCATTAGACATTAATAAAATAATATTATACCAGAGTCAGTTTGAGTTGATAAACTTACTTTTCGAGATAACTGTTTATGAGACAGGATAGATGTGTTGAATTAAAAAAAATAAAGATACAAAGATATTATAAAGAACAAAAATAAATTATTTTTAAATTAAAGCGCTTTAAAAAAAAAAAAAAGCCGGACATACTTCGCACGACGGGTGGTATTCTCTTGACGGGTGTATTCAATTTTAAAGAAACGATAAATCATTTCTTCAGTAAAACGATTCTGAACGAAGGAAGTTAAAAATAAAAAAAAAAATAAAAATGTTCAAAAAATGTCCAAGATTTTTTTTTCACATTTTCAAAATTTTCTTGCGCCAAAATCTTTTTTATAGGATTTTCTATCTATGTATAAATTTTCATATAATTCGGATCAAAAAATAATGGTTTCCAAGTCGTTTTTGTCAAATTTTGGGTAGTTTTTTCAAAAAAAAAAATTGAAGAATTGAGAAATTCAAAAAATGACCTCTTTAAAGTACAATCTAAAGGCAAATCCGGTTTCAAAAAGTTATTGATCGAAACTTTTGGACAAGTATTTCTATACGAAAAGTT
>JAIPRM010006901.1:0-17911 GCA_025469315.1 Stegophylla sp. TES_Ste_2020 | reverse complement strand
TTGAATTTCTCAATTCTTCAATTTTTTTTTTGGAAAAAACTACCCAAAATTTGACAAAAACGACTCGGAAACCATAATTTTTTGATCCGAATTTTATGAAAATTTAAACATAGATAGAAAATCCTATGAAAAAGATTTTGGCGCAAGAAAATTTTGAAAATGTGAAAAAAAATTTTGGTCATTTTTTTGAAAATTTTTTTTTTTTATTAACTTCGTTCAGAAACGTTTTACTGAACAAATGATTTATCGTTTCTTTAAAATTTAATACGCCCGTCAAGAGAATACCACCTGTCGTGCGAAGTACACCCATCGTGCGAAGTATGTCCGGCTTTTTTTTTCGGATCTTTGTCATTATTATTTAATATGAACACGAAAACCACGGTAATAATGTTAACAAATAAAACGTCGATATCGAGTATTGTCGTGCACAATAATGTAATAAACGATAAATGACGGTTTGAAAACTCGCGGTGTATAACCGTTGAAAATACACATTGATTGCTCGACAAAACCGAGCATGAGGAGGGCTTGTCACGATAATGACATAATTTATTTAGAAATAAAAATATTGTACGTTCGAGTCAAGCGATATTCCACGCGCATAACGATTTCGCCTTAATCACGTTAAACGTTTAACTAAGCCCGCCGAGTCGGTTAAACACGGACGTCGGACACGCGCGGGCCAAATTTTATTTTATTGTATACTTATACATGCGTTGGGGTTTTAAGTATAAAACGTACGACGGTGTGTGCGTTTTGCCTTACAGACTCGAATTCGAAACGTTGATTTAATTTACGCTCCAAGACGAATACGCTTCACTTGGCGGCGCTTTTACAACGCTAACGTGGGTATATATACGGGCCGCCGATTCGTCGTACCCTTGGTCGTTCACAGCACGAGTGGTTTTCGAAAGCGGTTCGTGATCTGGTTGCGGGGGGCCGGGAGGGCGGGGGATGTGGACCAAGGACAAAAACAAGAACCGAACGACATTCATGAACAATCATAGAGAATACCGATATATAAAGGACAGAAGAACGTGCTAGAAGAACCCATGAAATACCATATTGGTATCCGGTAATAACTATTGTAACCATTAAAGCGGTATAAAAATGTTAATGTCTGATAATACAAAATAATTTTTACAACAATATCACAACAAAAACGGGTAACAGCATTCGACAACGTTTTGTTGAACTATTCATTTGATTAAGGTTTTTTAATTTCATTTCTCAAAAAAAAAAATCTGGTATTGATAAATATGAAACTTTTTTTAGGAGATATTTATAAGTTTAATACAGTTAGATATAAAAGAAGGGGTAGATTTTCTAAGTGCCTCATTAAATTATCTATAATTACTGGACCTCTTAGAAAAGAAAAAAAAAATAATAAGGAATATCTCCTTGACCTGAATGGAATTGATGTTTACTAATAAAAAATAATATTAGCTCATTTTGAGACTGATTTTATACATACAACTATGTAAATATATTTTCTATTCGAAAAAAAGGGTGTAGTATCCGTTAGGCTTCTCAAAATTTTAGAAAAAACAACTCGGAAACTATTTTTTCTTTTTTTTTAATCTAAATATTACGAATTTTTTTTTTTTTGTTTTTGCTGTTCTCAGTTAATAGTGAAATATAAAACTGACCGAGGAAAAAATACAATTTTTTTGGTTATCATAATAAACAATAACGTTTTATAGAAAATTGTATTGAATAAACTGAAGCTCTGCTCAGAATCGTCTTATTGAAGAAATGATTTATCGTTTTTTTTTTTTTTAATTCAATACACCCACAAGAACATCCCACTCGAGGAGTGTGATAAATACCCAAGGTGCGAGATACGTCCTTTTTTTTTCTTACGTAACTAGAAAATTTCATGGTACAAATAACCACTTTACTAATTATGAATTAAATCATTAGTAGGCTTATTTTGTTGTTCACGTGGTGATCTTCAATGTTACAAGTCCATTAACTAATTAGTTTTCTTTATTTTAGTTGCGTCATATTTAACAAAAAAACCGTTTTAGAATCATTTTTTTTCCCCGTTAATAATGGGTTATTTATAATGTCTGTGTCGTTATACCTGTGTCCTGTCGACTAAATTTTTTTCACCATTTTTCAATTGGCTCAAATTATTGTTGTGCGATCGACAGGATTGCACGTGTACGAGAGACGTGTACACACATAGGGTGCCCATCAGCAGCGTCCGACCGTGTGAATATATTAGCTTATGCGGGCAAACGTGTACACACTGGAAAAATGCGTCTTTTGTCGATTAATTCGATTCTATTATTCAACCCGGCGATAAATAGATCAATTTTTAAATCGAAATCGTGCGAATTAAAACGAATTAATTTTATGGACGTGCGTTGCCAGTTCTTTTTTTAATTTTAATATACAATAATATTTACAAATATTGATTTTCGTGTAAATATTAATATAATCGAGCTCTTTTAAACTAGGTAAAAAAAGTATCTGGGTCGACATTTTTGAAAAATTCCTTTGAGCTAAACTAGAACTGTTCCAAAATATACGATAACTTAAAGTGAGCCTTATATGGTTCAGTAAGTACATGACCCACTCGTACATTTACACAAAAAGCGTTTTCTGATAGAATTTAAGAAATCATTCGTAGTTTCTTTCAAATGCAACATACCGACTAAGAGTATTCAAATGCAAAGAGCGAATAATGCCCATCGTACGAAGTATGTCTGACTTCTTATGACTACGAGAACGTCTAAAATTATGTCTGTTTGATAAAATAAAAAAATTTCGACCAAAAACACTTTAATTCGAGTGCATTGTGGAAATAAAACGGTTTTTTTTTTATTAAATTAATAAAAACACTATTAACAACGATAAAGAACAGGGCTAAAAGCGTAGGTAGTTTTTCACAGGCGCGAATCCAGAACACATTTACGGGGGTGGCTAATCTCGGTTTAAATTCAGAGACGGATTTATACAATTGCCGCCCATAGGCAATGATTATCTTTTTGGCACACCTATAACATTTTCAACTATTCATGAATAAGACGTGCATTTTGAAGTATAGTTATTTAACAAACCACCATTTTCTTCTTTTTTTTTTTTTTTTTTTGAATCAAATTAAATAAAATAATCAATTTTAAGGTTCATTAATCGTTTTATTGATGAAAATAGAATATCAGAACAGTACCTAATATATTATAATATCGAGTAAATATATTTTTAAACCTAATTGAATTTTCTTGAAAATTCAAATTAAATATTTTGCAATCCTGTAGTACTAAAATAATCGATACTTCTAAATTGTTTTCAGAATAAAATAGTGAAAATAATAATATGTTTAATCTCAATAAACACAACTTTCCCATTCAGTCACCCCCCCTACATTTCATAGTAAAACAAATTTAAAAACAACAGTTGTCACTATTTTATTATAATAGGTATACACCAAACAAGTTTTATTTTTGATAATTATTACAAATTGAGCAGCTTTGATTTTAAAAGTAGGTTTCAGTATTTTAACTTCTTATACCTATTGAAACAAATAAAACAATGTCAATCCGTGTTAAATATTTATAATATTAAACATTAGCGTTGAATAAAATTACCAAAACTTGATAAACGTTTATTAAATAAAAAAATTGTTTGAAATATAAAAATATATGACTACCTATATCTGTTGAGTTAGTTAAAATATGATTTTAACACAAAATTGCCGCTCTCAAAAATTGGCCGCCCTAGACAACTGCCAACTATGTCTGACGCTAAATCCACCACAGTTTAAATTGCTATCATATTTGTTAAACATATTGAATATAATACTGGAAATTATTAATTTATAAATATACTGAAACTCTGAACAGAATCGAATCGATGTGTCGAAGAAATCGTTTATCATTTCTTTAAAATTCAACACATCCACCGAGTACCCATAGTGCGAAAAATGTCGGTTTTTCCACAACAATTTTTTTTTCGAAAACGTCCTAGTATTAGTATTTGAATTTTACGGGGAGCACCTTGGCCATCCCCTTGGATCCGCGCTTGATTTTTCAAAAGCAGCAGGACCGAAAGACGAATGCGTAACGACAAACCTGCATCATAAAACAGGCCCTTGCTGTAAACGTTTTTAGACACATTACAATGTGTCGTGTATTATGACTGCCACCGGCGACGACGATGACGAGTGGCCGGACAACAATGTGCGCGTACGCATTGTGTGCGCGTTATATTATTATTATATAAGAATGCGGTGCACGCGATGAGATCGGAAATCGAAAAATAAAATGTAAATAAATAAAATTGGGGGGGGGGGGAAATAATAAATATAAATAACACTGGCCACGACCGGACTGGCGCGGGATCGACACGGGTTGCGCGGCTATGGTATAATACGACGACGCTAGTATTGTGTTCGTGTCACATATAGTATTATTATTATTACACACAGTGCCCGTCTCGCAACCCGTTTAACGGAAGCCCCCGGGGGTGGTTCGCACGCACGCGTTATATAATTTAAAAATAAGTGCGTATCGGAGATACGACTTCGGTTATTGTGTATTCGTTTATTGCATTTTCGTTTTAACAAGTTTTATTATTGTTATATTTTGTACGCCGACTCTCGTCTCTCGTGGGCAACCGATACGTGAAATATAAACCCAAAAGTCAACCGTGGTGGTGGTGATGATGGGAAACTAATCGAAAACCGCGAATTATTATTGTAGCAGTGTACGTACGAGGAGGAGCTGCCGTTGACGAGCCGCGGACAATGTACGTGGCTTCCGCGCGCAGATTTCATTCTATTTTCGCTACTTATTTGCGGGCCACACACTACGCTCGCGTCCTATATATCCTTCCCCAAAGGATAGCAATAATCGTCACGCCCCGCCCCCGCCCGTCCGTCATCACAATGTGTATACCCTATGCTGAGATATATTCGTTATTATTATTATCGTGCCACTCACGTCGTATAAGGGTTGGTTTCGTTTTGATTTTCGAAAAATTCCATCGACTACGGTTTTGGTTTTGCCCGCACTAAGCATCCGGTTTTCCAACCGGTCGTTCGCTTGCTGGTCACCCGGTTAAAATTTGGTTTCCGAAAAGTTGCTCTTTACAATAACGTTTTGTCTAGACTATGAAAGTATGCGAATTTTCGAAAATATGAATATTGTGTACGTCAATCATACATAAAATATAAAACATTTGACGCTAAACCACAAGCCCAAAAAGTTACGAGTTAAATATAATTGTTATAATTTGATACATCCACCCAAGGAGCGAAGAATACCCATAATTAAATATATTTTGATAAAAATAAATAAATGAGATTTTCGGATTTTAAGTGCACAAAAATCTCCACTCCAGTTTTGACTTAAAATGAAAATCGTTTTAAAACAATTTAAGGGTAAATATTTCATTATTCAAAGACATAAAATCGATAGTGTTTAACAGAAAAATTATAATAGTTAGAACCGTAAAAACAAGGGGCTGATAAAGATCTTTTGCACGCCTCTAGTCGCCCCAGCCAACGGTTAGGGGACGGAAAGTCACAAATGTGCCACCGATTTCACAAACGAATTCGGTTTTGGGACGAGTTAAGTACGAGGATGACCGACAAACACGAAAAACAAAAAAAAAAAAAAACCAATACTTTTCGAAATCGTATAACGCGCGTGTCCTTACACCCTATGTATACATTTTGAGTATGATGTAATATACACGTTTAGTCGAACGTCAGGCGGCAAAGAAATAAAAAAAAAAAAAAATGGCCCGCACACGATAGTGCAATATAAAATAGTACACTTATAACGTTATTATGTTAAACGCGTTACAGGCACAGTAGGACGTTATTGTATTACTATCGAACCGGCAGCGGCGGCGGTATTAATAACACGACGTGACCGAGTTGAGAATTTATATTTATATTATTCTTATTAATAATCGTACACCGGACGTCGACCGCACTGTACCGATTTTTCACGCGCACTCGTGTAGTTTTATAGTATCGGTTTTAATAAATATATATATATGTACGTATATATATAGTGCACACCTGCAGCCCCCGAACGATTCGATTTCACGCCGTTTAACCCGCGCAGGCGCGACACCCGTAGAGCGTTTCTAAGTGCGTTTCTCGTGTACGATTTTACCGTATCGCGGTTCAAACGAGACGTCATCATTATCGTCGGACCCGAGATAAGGACTACTGTATATTGTGTACGGTGGCGTGTTATATCATAGGATAAATCGATCTAGATGGATCTAATCATTTATCATCCCTTATCTCGTCGTCGACGTCCGGACGGATTCGGAACGTCTAGGGTTTTGATGATGCAATGCCGTTTTCCTCCAGTCTGCCGCTGTTCCAACGCGTAAGTCCGTAAGCAGACAAACGTGTTTCCGGCCATTAACACAGATTATTTTATGCGTTTTCAAATTTGACTTTAAACGCATTAATTTTAGTCCACTTTTCGCTGTTTTCAGGACGTTTTTCATAATTTATCTATAAGCACTTAGATATATGACGAAACAACGGGTTGATAATGTTGCAAAATGAATCGAAAAATATTATTTTGAATGGCGAGAAAGCCAAAAAAGAAAAGATTCTACAAGATTTAACAGTTGAGGATATATCACGTTTTAAATATGCTTCGATAACACTATAGTAAAGTTGAACCGACGACGATCATTTTTGTTCGAAAACACAAAACGACATATTAATGATTATCATACAATTCAGCAACAGGGGGCTTATTTAAGGGAGGGATAGGGGGCTAATCTCCTCTAAAGAGTTGTTTTAGCCCCCTCCCCCAATCGCAATACTTAAATTCTATTCGTATAGACATATAGTATCATTAATTGCGAATTATATAGTCTGATTTCATTTTAGCTCCCCCCCCTCTTCCCTGATAAACAATCCCAAATACGCCCTTGTTCAGCAGTAATAGTTTTTCAGATAATAATTAGAAAAATAAATTAATACTTATGTCTTATACAAGACTAACGGACTGATTTAATTTACATAGTTAGTTGATGTCACGTATTTTAGATTCTGATTGGAGCGAAGTGGTTTTACAACGGTGTTTAATCCTTTTTATGGAAACAATTTTTCGCGTAGTTTTTCTAATCGTGATTATTTTTACAAATTTTAATTTTTGAACATTAAAAAATTAACAAACATTTTGTATATATTTTTACGAATCAATTATTAATGTTTTTTTTCCACTAGTAAATTCGTCTGGTGAAAACTTGGACGTTTCCATCCCCCACCCTTTTTCCACGCCAATGAGACGTAGCCGAATAGTGTATTATTATTATGAATACGGTTCCGACGACGATGACGCCGAAAATACGTCATATATCACCATCCCTTATTTTACGATGTACACGAGGATTTTTATCGCGGTCAGGTGACTTGCAGACCGTGACGAGTGGGATAACAGGCGATAAAAAAAAAAAAAGAAAAAGAACAAAAACAAAGAATATAATAATAATAATAAATAAAACAAAATATAATAACAATAACAAAGTACACGCGCGTGCGCCGCGAAAGGAACCCATCCTCCCGTGAAAACGGGGCGTTCAAAAAAGCTCGTCGATGCACAAAAGTCAACCCTCGAGCATTGTTGTTTACGTCCGACGACGCTCCGTACACACACGCACGCATGCGCAATATAATGCAGAAATAATAACTGTATGCGGACGATGATGATGATGATGATGATGATGATGCGGATATGCGTGTGCCAATAATATACGCGTAGAGATTGATATTTTGTTTATCGCGCCCGAAACACGCGGAGCAACACGTGCTTTTTGTACGACGACGACGTGCGCGTATTATAACAATAATAATAATAATAATAATAATAATATAGTGTACGTCATTGTAGTTGTTTGCGTCGGCGGAAAGCGGCGCGTGGCTCGCGTTTTTTCTCTCCAATTATTCACCGCAGGGTGTCCCCCGACCCCTATAGCAACCGCCGCCGATCTTTGTGCCCGCGCGCGCGAGAGAGGAGGAAAAAATATCATATACTTACACATATCATATTGATTTATGCATACAGAGAGAGAGAGAGAGAGAGAGAGAGAGATATGACGTATGGTACGACGATGGGAACTCGCGATATTAAAATGATAATAATAATGACGTACAGTATGTTATTATTATTATTGAGTTGTTCGTGGCGCGACGCGTTCGCTGACATGGAAACCGTTTGCATACAATACAATAAGTCGAAGACGAGTCCAACGTTGTTTTATATTTTTTGACCGTCAAATGCACATATTTAAAAAAAAAAAAAACTCTATTTTCTTTGTAGAATTTTATCCGCGTGATTTTTCAACGAATTTTGATATATTATAATCCAAAATCGAACGAGCGGTTTTTGATTAATTCCAAATCAAGTATTACATTTTATCGAGTATAAGACTGATGTAAAGGGACTATTATTCTTAATACTTAAATTACTCATTCGAATTTTGATTTCAATAGATCAAAATTCGTTGAAAAACGACCAGAATAAAATTCCGTAGTGGAAAAAGGGGGTTATATTTGATAAAAAAAAGTTTGTATCGCTACGGGATGTCGCGTGTCGTTAGTAATAATATAAAAAAGGTATAAAAAGAATAATAATCACAACAAAAAATAATAAAATTCAAATTTATATATTTTTACAGCCAAAAGAGAGAGAGTGTGCATGTTTAATGGATAAAACCCCGACCTGTAGATATTATTTCTTTAAATCACGTGTACATAATATGACTAAAATTTCAGATGGTAGATGCCATGTGGCACTTTCATTTTGCCTTCAGCATCGTTTCGAAAAATAAGAATATTATTTTCAATAACAATACACGTCGATGAAAGAATTTTCAATCGTCGAAAGGGTACCATATATTATGTAAATTAATTAAATTATTGTCAAACACCGTTTCGAAATCACGAAGACGTACGCGATATATTATATCGGCTGTATCTGTTAGATTGAAAAATGAAATCAAAAAAATAATCCTATTTTGCAATTCACTCGATTCACTGGTTAAACCGCTCTGACCGCAGATTTACCATATTATTGCATATATATCTATTTTAATATTATTAATATCATTATTATATACCCTCGAGGAACGGTTTTCCACGTTGAAAAGAACGTGTACGAGATGACAAATATATTAGTATTAGTATTATTGTTCACAACAAATATCTATGTGTTACGAGTGTACACATATAATACAATAAACGTATATTATGAGAGAATAAGGGTCGTTCAGATTTTACGTTACATCGAAACGGCAGAGACTTCAACAACAGTGCCCAACACATAATCCCCATTTATTTTGTAACGTAAAATTTTTGAATGATCTTACTTAGGAGTGGTGGGCACTATGTATGGCGACTAAAAGGATTTGTATTTTTTTTTTTTTTTTTTTTTGTTCCTCGTCGACGCAAACAATACATTAGAAACGCGTATTTCAAAAGACGTGTCTGTGCGTGATACAATAATATAAAGTGACATAATAATGCGCGCATGTCCTTAATATAATAAGGTACTTTTAAAGGATATACTTATTCGAGTTAGTGCGCGACACTATAATAATACAACGTTGGACGTAACAACGAAGACAACATACCGAGGACGTAAATAATAATCAAACGTATATATTCTTAAGATATCAATTTAAATAACTGTAAACTTATAAACCCATAGTTGACGTACAGGAACTCAAAACTGATTTTTATGCAAATAACTAATGTCCACGTGACCTACAAAGAGTGTCTTGTTTACTCCAACCGATTAAAAGGGCGGTATCAAATTCCATGTTCCTCCACTATATACATTTTTCTTTCGATAAATTAAATTAAATCTTTTTTCTTCCATTAATGAAATTCCATTCTCCTCCACTTTTCATATTCCTCTAAATACCTCTTTTTTTCAAATTAGAAGTATTCATACTCCAAAAACATCAAAAGACTATAATTAAGTAAACAAATAACGTAAAGCAATTGAAAAGACAATTTTTCATTAATATCGCAAAAAAAAAAAAAAATACTAGGTACCTTAATATTGAAATTCAAATTTTTCTATACATAACCGTCTAAAATTATGTATATCTATTTTGTTTTAACAGGTATGAATTTATTGAAAATATGATTTTTTTTTTTTATTTATTTATAAGTACGAGTATACTAATCATATTATAATTTTTAAGATTAAAATTATTAATTCAAAAGTAAAGTAAAGTATGGAATAGAAAGCCGGACACACTTCGCACCACGAATATTCTTCGACCTTCGGGTCAGATACTCTTAGTGGGTATATAGAATTTCAAAGAAACGATAAATCTTTTTTTCAATAAGACTATATTCTGAACACGAAGGAAGTTAATAGTATAAAGAACAATAATTATTGTCATTAATTTCAATACACACACACACACAAAGAATATCCGTGGTGCGAAGTATGTCGTAATTTAAAATTATAATTACTTCAATATGAGCGTGTGTTAATTAGACACAAACACATGACGAATGAAAATTAAAAAAAATTATTTTAATATTGTAAATTTATGTCTCAGAAATAATAAATTCTATACACAGTTCATGTTAGCGCACAAGTGATACTCATGATTTGTTTTTTTTTTTTTTTCCGGAGGGGTGGTTACAAATTACACTTAAGTATTCAACTGGCATAATATTATATTAAAAAACAATTTTTTACCGCCGAATGATCACTCTACGTAGCAAAGCCAACGGGCGGTTTTATTACGTATTACGTAAGAGACCACTCGTTAATTTCGCGGAAGAACCGAAGGGATACAAATAACACACGACCCCTGCGCGAACGTGATTTTGAAAACGATAATAATTATTGTATTATTTCGAATCACAGTCGTGTATTGTAAATAATTTATTTAAGAATATCGCGTCGAACAATACGCGTTCTCGTGGAGCGGAAAATATCCACACTCTGCAGTGAAAACGCTTATAAGCGATATTCGATCATCACACGACGCGTTTCTCTCTCTCTCACAATCTCTCTCCACACGTCACGAGACCGCGTCGTCTCCTAGTAAAATCGATTCCTCAGCCGATTTCGTACACTGTGCCGGTGTTACCTCTATCTCTCTCTCTCTCTCTATATATATATATATATATATATATTAGAATATTATATCATAATATGATACGACGGCGAAACGTTACAAACTCGTACAATACGTGCTTTTTGCTCGTTTCGCACTCGACTCGGATGTCTTTTTTTTTTTTTATTATTTTCACAATTTCCGACGCGTTTAAAAACGAAAACTCGGCGATCGTCGTTCGATCTCGCGGCTTCAGACGCCCGTGTGTCGGCTGCGAAATCGGCACTCGAAGCGCGTGCGATATTACGTTATTATTATTATTATTATTATTATTATTATTATTATTGTGTTGTTACTTCCTACGATTTCGATCGCGACACCAGACGTTTTCACACCGCTGCTCTGCACACACATAATAATATGACCCGCGGGCACGACCGGAGATAGGACAGGACAGGAGTTGAGTGTATGCCACGATTTTTGTGCATGCGAACACATTTCCGCCTCGAGGACGTGTACACGCGTACGTGACTGCAAATACTGTAATAATATATAATATATATGTGCACCGCCGACGCACACGGAGCGTATAACGTGGACACGTGTACGGGAAAAGACTCGGGGATGATTTTTTTTTTTGTCAACCCTTTGTCTCGCGCGGGTCTCGTCCTCGAATCGATCGCTTATTGTGTCGATAAGTTATAATTCGGTCTCTACTTCTTAAATTCTGCTTTATTTTTTATCCAATACGAATAACATAGGTGTATGCATAGGAGGAAGGGGGATTAAAATATTTAGTTCTGTATAATTAATTTTATATTACATACTCAAAGTGCTACAACTTATTTCATAGGTAATTAAAAGTTCAAATTATTAAAAATAGGTGTTTAAAACCAAGTATCTATATACGATGTATCATTGAATGATACAAATATATATATATGTAGAATCTACAAGGATAGATTAATCAAAAAAAGTAATATGTATCGGTAATAGCATTGACTATAGAAATCGGTTTATATTCTTTTGTTGCGAATTTTATTCGTACAATAATTTGTATTTAATTAGTTGTAAATGTAAGATAAATGTAAATGTAAGATGGCACTGTTCAGAGACCTTCCCAACTAAACATCAATTATTGTATATTAATGCAAATTTTATCAATCAATTTTCTACAAACTTTCTTATTGTATCACGTAAATACATATTTTGTCAAAAATAAATAAATACATAAAATTAAAATTAATATAAGATGGCCTAACCTAACGTACAATACAATAAATCGACAAAAATTTATCTTTAAAATAATGTAGCCCCTGAAATAAAAGTCTGCGCTCGCCTATGCTGAATATAGGGGCATATATCAGATGCCCTCAAAAGTACCATTTTTATACCGATTTCCCCCCCCCAAAAAAAAAAAAATTCCCTAGAAAAATATTTACCAGTAGCGCTCAACCTAATGTACCAGTTGCCCTCTACATATTTCAATGTGCACAACAAAGTAATATATAGGAGGTAAATAGGTATATATACTATATTGAGTGATACAAAATAGTTAATGACGTATAATATTTAAGTGTAGGTTTTGGTTCACCGGGTCGACTTGCTTCGCTCCGCACATCGAAAATATCCCTCGGCTTTCTGTGTGTAACGTGGGGACATATTTTAGATTTGATAATCGGCATTTGCATATTATACTTTATATCATGTAAAATTTCCATATTGTTATTAGTTACGGGCAATTCGTACAATATTTAGTCTAGGGCAATTATTGGTATATTTTATAAATGCCGAAAACATCTGGTTCTGCATTGTTTTCGAGTTTTTACCGTGAAATATCTTATTTTTCACCGGTCCAAAAAAAAAAAAACTAAAAAAATACTATACGCTCGGCTACGCCACTACTATACGTAATAATATGCGCGGTTAGGTTCTCACGGGTTTCGACGTTTTCGAAAAGAAACGTTTTCCGGGAGACTTGAGTTGAATCGCTCCTCGATGTAGTGGCGGCGGAAAATCACTACGGTGTAATCGAGCCGCTTATAACAATAATAATAATAATAATAATAATATAATGTCTGTGCACACGCGAGTACATATTATTATTACCTATCAATAAGTTATTTTACGCGTAGGTTTTCGGGGGTTCGCACGATAGGTACACTTCCGCGTAACGCGCACGTAATACATTGTCATATACACGAATGTACAAATGTATATTGGAATTATAGCGATTACCCGCGGCGGTTCAGCGAAGAGGATAAATTGTATTTAATATTATTCTTTTCGAAATCACTGTACTTAGCAGCAGCAGCAGCAGCGGTGGTGTACTGATTGCGCTGAATTATCGTTGGTCGATGAAAAAAAAAAAATAATGAAAAAACAAAATAAATAAGCGGTAAAGTTTCCGCCCATGGGTGGTATGTTTATACGACGCGTTCGCCTCGTCGCGTTCATTGTTTGTTGCGCGCCTTTCGATAATAATAATAATAATTATTATTATTATTGTTGTACACGGTCGTTTTTTCGCTCCGCGGCCCCCCGTCCATTGTACACGGCCGAGGCTCATTATTATTATTATTATTATTATTATTATTATTGTTTGTTATAAGTTTCCACGACCCCTCTCCGCGGATATTCGTCGCCGAGTCCACGCGTACATTAATATTTTCTAGCACGTATACAACACAAACGTATTTATTATTTTATTTTATTTTTTTTCTTTCATGTTTTATACGCGTTTTCCCTTTTGTTTTTGTTCACCGGCCGACATTATACACGGTCCGCGGAATTTTCACAACGGCCTGCACGCTACTGCTGCTGCTGCTGCTGCTGCTGCTGCTGTAGATCGCATTCAGGCCGCCCGCGACGCTGGAAACGGTTCGGTCGTGCCGCCCCTCCCCCTCACGCCCTTCGGTTTTTTTTTTTTGGAAAAAACAACAACAACGTTATCTTGTCTACTGATTATTAGGTAAAATGGCATAAAAATATATAATGATTTAGCAATTTTCATTATTTTTTCATGAAATAAATACAATTAGCAAGCGAATAACTTTTTTTCAGTTTATATTTATAAATGTCAGTGATCCAGAGAAAATAGTACGACGACGTCCGTTTACGACGACATTGTATGGCAATGAAAATATCTAAAAATTGTACGGTACGGGTAAGCTCCACAAAAACCAGGTGACGGCGGTGACTACGGATTATGTAACTTGACCGGTGCAGATGGTGTTAGAGTGCGGGGAGGGGGGTTTTAATTAATGAGATAATTATATATACTTTTGATTTAATTACATAATTGAATGGTATCTGTTAAATGATTATTACGGGTTTCCGAAATTGTGTGATGTTACAATTGTTAAACAAATACGTATTTTAAATTTTGAACGGAGTGAAGAAGTTAGTGTTTTTACAATGATGTTTATTTTTTTTTTCTGTGTACAATTTTTCGTATAGAAATACTTGTCCAAAAGTTTCGATCAGTAACTTTTTGAAACCGGATTCGTCTCTAGATTGTACTTTAAAGAGGTCATTTTTTGAATTTCTCAATTCTTCAATTTTTTTTTTGCCAAAAACTATCCAAAATTTGACAAAAACGACTCGGAAACCATCATTTTTTGATCCGAACTATATGAAAATTTAAACATAGATAGAAAATCATATAAGAAATATTTTGGCGCAAGAAAATTTTGGAAATGTGAAAAAAAAATTTTGTGCATTTATTTTTTTGAAATTTTTTTTTTTTTTTTTTTAACTTGCCTCGTTCAGAATCGTTTTGAATTGAAGAAATGATTTATCGTTTCTTTAAAATTTAATACACCCGTCAAGAGTATCCCGCTCGTCGTGCGAAGTATGTCCGCCTTCTTTTATTATTCAAATGTTATTCACTCGTGTTGTATTTTTTACCAAAAGCTGCCACGTCGAGACAATACAAATAAATTACCGCAGATATGAAATCGTGTCGTACGACGACGTGCTCGTTTGCGGCGGCGACGGCACTGCGAGAAATTCGGAATTCGCTGGGCTGGGAGGTTCGAAACCGCGAATCCTGGAGAAGCAGCTCGTGTTTAACGATCGTTCGCGCCAGCCCGGGGCGGAATAAAAGAAACATTATCGTTATTATTGCCACGGCATCATCATACAATACGCCGGCGGACTCGTGTATTCGTGTATACAACACGAGCCGTCGCGAGAAAAACGCGCGCATCATTAAAAATCTCGTTGGAAACCGTGTCGTTGTCGCATTTGCCCTCCATCGCTGTGGTGAACACAATCGTCGAGTTTGTCGTCGTTTCAACCGCATGTAATGTACACTAGAAATCGTTTACAACGAAATCGGTCGTAGTGAAAAACTGGAATTGAAGGAGCCCCAAATGAGTTCCCTGGCATGCAAAATATTCAAAAAAAAAATGTATTTAAATGCTAGATAAAAGGTACATCGATTTGTACTTGTAGGTACATTAATCTTTTTTCAAAAAGATACTAGATTCCCCCCCCCTCATTTTAAGAAAACAAGATAATTAGACTCTATACTGTATCTAAGATACACGATATATATTTTTTTTGTTTTTCAAAATTATTATTAAAGTAGATATTATTTCAATAAAAAATATACCAAAGAATATTAAAACATCAATAGATTACAATGTATAAATTTATATGATATAATATAATAATACTTACATATACGTGTTAGTAACGTTATACAATATAACAACCCAATAACCGTTTGGCTCGATTGTTACCCTACCTACATCAGTTATCAATCCTTCAGTATGGAAATTAAAATGACGATTCAATCATTTTTGTCAAATATACAGATAATAAACCTTAGTTCTATATAGTAGTACAAGTAATTTATTTCAGTATTACCTAACTATAGTAATAGTGTATATAACCTCGCGTACTGGTGAAATTACTATTTTGTAAAATGTATTCCATAAAAATTAGTTATACGTTATCTTATTTTAATCTGTTCCACGTGTTTAATGCTTGAAAAAAATATTATCAGTCTCCGTTTTTACTTCTTAACACTTTTAAAGTTTAAAGCAAAACCTAACTTATATGTACACTGGCTAGTAATATTTTTAATTAGCTGTTATAATTTTTCCTAAATACGTTTTTCATTCGTAGAGAAATTTTTTATTGGTAATTCAGACCAGCAATCGTAGGCAAAAATAGAAAACGAAGCCCTCCAAAGAAAAAAAAAATTATTCAAAGCTCCTCGTTTTAAATTTATCAATTATAAAAGATTAATACCATTAATAATACTCGCTTTTCAAATACTTTCTTCACAGACACTTTCAGACAAAACTACTGTCATTTTGCTCCTATAAATAGAATGCCTACCTCAGGTAATTAATTATAACAGTTTGATTTCTTCAATGATACTTCAACTAGGTTGAATCTTTAGTTTAAAATCGCTATTCATAACCTTTACTCGTGTAAAAATGTGTTCATAACTTTATTAGTGATTAATAATTGATCACGTGTTTTTATGTCATCCTAAACATTAATCATTGTTTTTTTCTCTATACTGAGCCCACCTTGAGTGTTTACTGTCAATAAATAAATTAATTAATTGAAGGGCATTAAATCAAACTGAGGTCATTAAAACCATCACCGGTCCCGAGCCCTGTGTGTGATGTATAATATAATGTTGTTTTAATAAAAGATGTAATCGTATTTCATTAAAATAATTCATACGAAGATCAATTAAAATTTATCTCCATGTACCTAAGCGCTTATCTCGCGAACACGATTTACGATTTCACATCTTCGGTGGCACGGTACACGTGCGATCGGTGTACACGGCTTGTTTGCGACGAGTTCCTAACTCTGTGCAAAGGTACACCGACGTGTACAGCTGCAGCTGTACCTAATACCCGAAATGCATACAATAAATAATATAATATATGGCCGTCCTCGTCGCAGGTGCGCCAGGATCGCATATCATGATACAACTCGCATAACACGGCGAACACTCGTAACGAAACGATATAACAATATTACGTACGATGCGACGGCTACTGCTCGTGTATTGGCGAATAATATATTTTGTATTCTCGTACAAGTAATGGTCGTGACGGGCTTATTATTAGCACCTGACGTGCCTACAGGGCACGCATTTTGGACATATCTCAATCTCTCTCTCAGCCTATGTAATCTAGTCGATAATAAGTGCGCGACAATCAGGAAGAGACTTGTACTCCCGTAGCAGATGGACGAGATCATCGTTGTGGGGTGGGCGAATTTCTCCGTAGCATCAGCGCTCGACCAACTCCTAGGAACGACACTAGTGTTAGGCGGCGGAAAATTTGAAACGAACCAAAATACCAAATTTTTATTTATTTATTTTTTTGTGCCCGTTTACCCAGAACAGATCGACAATTTTAAATAGGAGCAGTGTGAATTAATTTTGCTAAAGGTGGCA
The DNA here is from genome assembly GCA_025469315.1 of Stegophylla sp. TES_Ste_2020. Taxonomy (NCBI): domain Eukaryota; kingdom Metazoa; phylum Arthropoda; class Insecta; order Hemiptera; family Aphididae; genus Stegophylla; species Stegophylla sp. TES_Ste_2020. The sequence continues at coordinate 405 of JAIPRM010006901.1, read as the reverse complement.
ACAAACCCCCGAAGCCAGTTCTGCACCACCTTATAAAAAGAAAAAAAAACTTCTAAAAACAATATTTATGTGCCCGGAGTCACAAGTCGAGAAATTAGACTGATGAGCATCTGCCGAGGAATTAATACTGCTAAAGTACGAACTGACTATGAAATAGTAATAGTTATTAGTTGTTGAATAGCTATCGATTGAAAAGTTTAAGAAATGTAACCAGTACCGTAGCTTGAAACAGACGGCCCCAGTGCAAATTAAATCTGTGGGCCCCTTATTTTATAGTATTATATACTTCAAACATATAAAAGATCAAAACATATCAGTTGGACTCAAAAATTTCTGCATTTTCATATTTTTACAGAATCAAATAAAAAGTTGCTAGATCAGATACTAATCTGAATTACACCTATT
>JAIPRM010006900.1:0-17913 GCA_025469315.1 Stegophylla sp. TES_Ste_2020 | reverse complement strand
GTTTTTTTTAATAAAAAAAAAAAAAAAAAAAAAAAAAAAAAACTATGCGATAATAATAATATAATCAATAATAGTTATTTGACGATAGGGTGAGTTTTTTCGTGTTGTAAACATTTTCTTTCTCCAAAATAATACGCTTCATATCTGTATCTAAATATTTGTACGGTTTTAATTAAAAAAAAAAAAAATTGTCCAATTTGATAGTTTTTCTCTCAAATTTCGGAAAAACTATTATGAACGTCAAAAATTACCTTCCTAAAGTAACATTTTTGTTTCAAATACAGTTACTGGACGACAAAACTTTTGAAACAAAACGAAATCGTCTATACCCGTGGTATTTTTATATTGGCTATCAACTTTTATCTGTCGATTATTATTATTATTTCACTAACGTTAGAGACTTTTCAGTTTTTATCCATCACGTAATTTGTCCATTAAATGTAGTACGTGCTACATTTTTTTGTCTACGGTTGTGCGTCGAATTTTAAGCCCGTATAGGTATAGTAAACACTAGTGCGTTTTGTAAAAACTAAAAGTTCTATTTTCTATCGTTAATCATAGACGCGACTATAAAACGTTTTTACAATCATATTATTTCATAAAAAAAAAAAAAAAAAAAGAAATATAAAATGTAACTTGTAATTTTTTGTGAAGTAAATATTTAATTAACTTATTATCAATTACAAAGTTGTACTAAAGAAAAAATAATGATAATTGGAATTGTATATGTGATGAAAAGCGGAGGGCATAACCCTCTAACTCACAAATTTTATTTGTAAATATAATAGGCCAATGAAATAATAGGAAAAATATATAAAATTTTTTTGTTTTTTTTTACCCGAAAATGACTATGACTATAGGTTAGTTTACATTTATTTTGCACTTTTTGAAACAGTCAAGTATATGTTCAAGTATGACCTATATTGTACAACACACGGATAAAATTATCAAGAGGATGTCAAACTCTTACTTTTAAGTAGTACTATATATGCAAATTTTTTGAAATTTTCTGAAATTTAATTTACGATTACACTAACATTTTTTGAGTAACAATAAACTTACCTTTAAAGGACTTTCAAATTTCCAAATCCAACTATGATTTGTAATTCAATTCTAAATCAGATTTCTAAAAAGAATTTTATCATAAAAGTTTACATGTGCCCTTCCAACATTGCAATATACAAAAATTACACTTTTTTTACAATCAATTATTTTGACAAATATACTATAATTTAACTCAAATTATTGTATTTATTTATTTTTAATCAATTTTTTTTTTTTTTTTTTTTGTAATAATTACTATTACTATACGCTCGAATGTTTCAAAATGCATAATTTTACAAATTAGTTGCAAGCAAATTGTAGACTAATCTTTTCTAAATATTACGATAAATTATTATTGAATACTTTTGTCCGGACATTAAACAAAATAAACAATAATAATATTGTCTCTGAATGTGCTAAACTAAACGCGAATGCTCAATATAGAAATAAAAATTATCGTATTTAAGAAAAATATATCAACAATCCATGGTATGAAATATTTTTAAATGACATATACAATAAAAATAATAGGCGTTTTTTGTTTTTTTTTTTTTTTGTGTGTGTTCAGAAAGCAAACCAAAGTGAACGCAAATAATAATATGACCATTCAATATACACCAGAGCCACGAGCAAATATCAGATTTCGAAAATTCGATTAAAATTAGAAAAAAAAAATTATCCATCCAGACACGCCGATCACTCGGCGGCACACATTATTCACAGTTCAGTTGTGGAAATAGAAATGTCGACTGACTATTGAAGCGCCCTCGTCCGACCTACACTTGTCCTACATACCAGCCGATAACATTATTTCATTAAAATACAAACGGGGAGTGACGCGCTAGGAAGCTCGTGCGCGTCAGGTAAATAAATTACGACTCCCCGTTTTAAACGCGCGTGTAATTTACACAGATGTGCTTACGCTCCACGTTGTTTACTCGTTTCGCGGCCAAAATTTATTATCAATACGCAACTGGCAGTGGGAAAAATATTAACACATACGTGACATTGAAAAGAGCTAAAAAAATAAAATATATTTTGTACCGCGATCAGCCGCCGCCGTTCACACAACACGTCTAGTATTGGATAAAATAAAACACTTTGAACAATTTTTGTTGAAAATCCAAGGTGGCATTAAATGGATTTAGCCATATCCTATCTCCTTGATTTCCACTATTTAAAAATAAAATATAATGTATGGCTCGAAAATAATGACAACAATTTTATTTCAACATGGGTGCAATTAGAGGGGGCTTGAAGGGGCTAAGCCCCCACAAAACTGCTCACAGCCCCATTCAGAATTTTTGAGAATTACATAAGGTTAATGCCATTTTGGGAGGCTAAATTAATAAAATAAACATATTAGCCCGCTCCCCCCCCCAAAAAAAAAGAGTGTTTTCCAAGTTGTCCCAATGTATTTCAAATATGATTTCAACAAAATTCGAATTCGCGTTTTAATATTTTATATCTTTTTTTTAGATTCTGAACAAAACGAAGAAACTAGTGTTTTTACAATGATGTTTATTTTTATTTTTTTTCTACGTATAACTTTTCGTATAGAAATACTTGTCCAAAAAGTTTTTTTGAAACTTATTAATGAAACACCATTAATTAAACAACTAATGTTATATAAATTGAATCGTTTATTTCAGAAACCCCCGTCAAACGCTAAAAATAAAATTTTGCACGTGCAAATTCAAAAATATTTTTCCCCACTTCTTTAGTAAGTTATTAAGCTAAAAAATCACACTAATATCTGAAAGAGTAAGTTGTTAAGTATTTTTTTTTTCTGGTAATTTTTGGGAGTTTTAAAAAATCGTTTTAAATCCATGACACAGTTTTTATTGATTATCTCGAAAAGTGAAAAAGTGGATTTTAAGAGTGAGTTTCTGAAATAAGCGATTCAATTTATAAATCAGTTCATAATATTTTGACGGTCGATCGACTGTCCTAAGATTTTGATAAGGGTCTCGGATATGCGTATTTAAACACTCGACTTTATTCCACGTTTTATATAAAAGTTCTTGTAACAGAAATTCTCAATTGAAATTTAATGACTCTCTAAATCGAATTCGACAAAATTTCAAATTACAATTTTGATTTCAACACATTAAACACATTAAAATATAATTTACAAAACAGACTTCGATTTACGTAAATAACTAATTTTACTATAAGTTTCTCTTGTATTTTTTTTATGCATTTTCCATAAAATTATAGCTGTTCAGTTAATATATTATATTTATATATCTGTCTATGTCAACGTGTGTTTACATTTTCAAAGTTCTTAAGAAGTTTATATTGTTGTAGTTAAAAAAATGTTTTGACTATTTAAATCCTTAGACACACTAAACTTGGTCTTTAATAGTAGTTAATATATTTAAAAATAATATTATTTTTAAATTCCGTCAGTATTCAAGCGTGACCAAAGCGTTATTTCGTGGTGTTACGGAGAATTATTAGTAGTTACAAGTTTTATTTTACTCAGAAAGTAATATTACCTAATTTCTACCATATTAAGCATCGTATATTAATATTTCAAGTTAATTTACATTGTAAATTCATCAAAGCATAAATTATGCCGTATAATAATAATAATTACAAAATTAATATTTAATGCAATTATAATATACTTACATTAATGACGGCTATAATAAATTATTTTTAAGTCTTTGTAATAATAATTTTTGCCTGTTATTATATATAATTGGACAACTTTTTCCTTTTGTCCGAGCACTAAATTTCAATTTTCTTACTCACGAACCAAAAATGTTTTTTTTTCTACTTTTTTAATAATTTTGTGTATTTTAAGTGTATTAAACTCTCTCATTGTAATGCGAATAATTTTTAATAAATATCGCACCAAAAACGCTAATTAAAATAGACTAATTGAGATATTATTTACTAATAATGACGTTCTACATCTTTTATAATAGTCTTATCACTCTTAATTAAAATAAAAACGTCCGAGGGGAGTATCATTACGTTTTTTTTTGCCTCGACTGCCTAATTTTCTACACCGTCATCTCGTCATTTAACATGGAGCTTTTCAGTGTTTTCAAATACTTTATGGAACAAAAGTGCATGATATATAGGGTGATTTTTTAAGCGTGCTCACCCCCAGTTTTGGCCGTAAAAATACAAAATTTGGGATTTTTTTCCAGAATGTTGAAGTTACTACAAAACCAATATTTTTCATAACTCATTTTTTTCATGTCACTTTAAGGGTGTCCTGTGGAGATACAAACTTTCTTTTTTCAAATGGCTGCCCCCTATTTTAATAACGGAATTATTTTTCTGTGAATTTTGATATATTGAAATTAAAATTTGAACGAGTTGTTTTTGAGTTATTCAAATTTGAATGTTTAGGAAAACTGTCACTTGGGCACATATTTAGTTACGTACGTAGGTCGTAATTATTATAAATCTACTCAATTCATTCTTATTCAGAAATAATTAGTCAAAGTGTTCATAGATATCATGTCGTGTGTACGAGATTAAATTTTACATTTACAAAATATTAATTAGTCAGGTCGTCTTATCTCATTTACCTATTAAGAATAAATTGAAATGTGTGCCCAAGTGACAATTTTCCTTAATGTTTAAATTTGAATAATTCAAAAACTACTGGTTCAAATTTTAATTTCAATACATCAAAACCCACAGAAAAATAACACGAACATGATTCGGTGATTAAAATAGGGGGGTGGCCATTTGAAAAAAGAAATTTTGTATCTCCACAGGACACCCTTAAGGCGACATGAGAAAAAAAATGAGTTATGAAAAATATCGGTTTTATAGTAACTTGAACATTTCGGGAAAAAAATCCCAAATTTTGCATTTTTATGGCCAAAAATAAAGGTGAGCACGCTTAAAAAATCACCCTGTATATATATATATATATATATACCTACTTGACTCGTAAGACAAATAAAAAAATTGTGTATCCTCGTATCTGTGCGCGCGTGCGATATTCCTCGATAACGTATCGTTTCCCCGCGAAAGTAACGAAAATGACAACGGACAATGTTGTCGGGCCTCCGAACGTATTGATTTTTCTTTGCGCCGACGACGGTATAAGGAAACGGGAAACCGGAACTCGCCTCGACAATGTTATGCGGGACAGCCCGGCTGGTTTTCCTCGCGCAGTCTGCACATTCGAAACGATATTATGCTATCGTTTTGTGGACTGCTGCTGTGACAAGTGTTTTAAACCAGAGGCAATTTCACCAGCGCGCACACAAATTCACCGTGCTCGGCTAATTATTACATCTATGTAGATCAGCCATACTCAACCTTTTTGATTCTGAACGGAGTGAAGAAGCTAGTGTCTTTACAATGATGTTTTTATTTATTTATTTTTCTGCGTACGACTTTTCGTATGGAAATACTCGTTCAAAAGTTTCGATCAGCAACTTTTTGAAACCGGATTTGCCTCTAGATGGTACTTTAAAGAGGTCATTTTTTGAATTTCTCAATTCTTCCATTTTTTTTTTCGGAAAAAACTACCCAAAATTTGACAAAATCGACTCTCGGAAACCATCATTTTTTCATCCGAACTATATGAAAATTTAATCATAGATAGAAAATAATACGAGAAAGATTTTGGCGCAAGAAAATTTTGGAAATGTGAAAAAAAAATGTTGGACGTTTTTCTAACATTTTTTTTTTCTCATTTATATTATTAACTTCCCTCGTTCAGAATCGTTTTGTTGAAGAAATGATTTACCTATCGTTTTTTTGAAATTCAGTTCACACGTCAAGAGAATCCCACTCGTCGTGCGAAGAACACACATCGTGTGAAGTATGTCCGGCTTTTTTATTTTGCATACAACTCGAAATTTGAATAAAACTTTTTGTCGGATGGCTGCAAATCAAATTATTTGAATATACAACCCCGTCTCATTTGTATTGAAGATCTTTCATAAACATTTGAACGTGGTAAATTTTTCCCTAAGTATTTCTCCGAGTAGTATGTGAAAATTAAATCAAATAAGGGCAGTGAGTACGGTAGTGAGTTTGTAGTTCGTTCGTCCGTTATTGGTTCCCAGTTACCGCTTTGGAACAAACGCAATATTGTTGTTTCGAGCGCTAATTAAAACGAATTTATAGCCTTATACATGCGCTGACTGACTGACCAACAACAACATACTAATGCACGTTAAATATCATTCAAATATTATTGAATTTAACTACTACTGACATTCGGTGCGTTTATACTATATAAATATATATATATATATATATATATATGTATATATGTTTGGAGTGAAGCTCATAACGTCCGATAGATGTAGCGTCGAGTGGTCGCTCGAATACGGATACCGAAACCCAAAGTGGCCAGGTTTAATACCGTGTAATATTGTCTTTATTTGTAATTTTGTCTTTATTTGATATTTAAACCACTTCACCGGGGGACTATGCACTCGATACAGCTTCTCGACGTACACATGTATTGTACAGTGCCACAAAAGCCACAGGGACAGCCGGAGCAATGCCCTGGTAAAGAGGCCTCTTAAAATTGGTTAGAGGTCCCGTTACTGTCAAGGTCATTTCATATTGTTTAAGTCGAATAAGTCGTTAAAAAAAAAAAAAAAAAAAAAGAATGATTGAATAAAGTAAAAATTAGAAAATTTTGACCGAGTTCAAAAAAGTTTGTGAAAAACTTGTTTTTATGTTTCCGAAATTGAATCTTTAAAAATATTATTTTACCCACTATCGGCACCGTTTGTCACACGGCCTACATATTTTGTCAGCATTCCAAAATTTGTGGTTTGAATAAATACATCCCTTAAAAAAATAAAAAATAAAAATAACAACAACATACGAAAAATCTATACTTTTACAATACTTTTACTAAGTGTTTTCCGGACAGTGAATTGTAGTCATATTATATTATATACATACTTGTGCAGGATCGACCTCGGTGTTTCTCCGATAGCTCACACCGGAACCGGGCCACGGCCCCCCCCCCATCCTGAACATCCGTTAGTCGAAATGGTGAACTGTAAATATTTTCTTCGGGAGTATATACTTAAGACTATACAATGACATATTATTATGGAGAATGGGTCTTCTTTTTCCGAAAAGTTTTTAAAACGAGTGAATTTTGTTGTAGGAAATGAAAAAAAATAAATAAATAAATAAATATCATGTATTTCACTAGACGTCATTATTGTGTCGATTTTATTTGGGTGAACATACAACTTTATAATATATTTCTGTGCATTGTATTCATCCATCTCAATAGAGAGACTATTGGATGATATTAGACGATATATTGCATGATCGATGATTTCACCTAGAAATATATATTTATAAGATAGGATATATTTTATTGACTACACACACACACACACACACACATGACGTATATCCGAAATACCCGTTGTTTGAACAATGGCGTCGTCATTCCGTATTTTAGGGGAGGGTACTCGCCCCGGTCTGCTGTTGATAAAAGGAGACGGATGTGCCGGATGTTGGCAATTCAATCGTAGTTTGGATGAAAAAACAATCCTATTTTTATAATAATTTTCGAAAGATAACGTGTGCAAGGAAAAAACTATTGTCACAGCGATAATAAATGATTTAGTGGGTAAATAACATGAGTAAATGTTTGTAAATGTTGCGTAAAAACGGGCGAATAAGTCCACTTTCCCCGAAATCAATTACCTATTTTTATATTTTATATAGGACTCCGTTTTAGGGTAATAAAACTAGCTCAGCCTATTTCAATATAAATTAGAAATTTCGCCTAATTATTGGAATTCATATCGAGTTTGGGAAAATTTATCGACGGTATAACATATTATAAGATCAGTTCGCTGTCACACAACAATGACTTAATTTTATTATTCTGGTTGAATTTCCAAACCACTTGGTGATATATTAGTACTTGTTTTCAAATAACTTGTGCTACACAAATTTGTTGATTTATACGAATAACGAATTGCACGTTAAATAACAATATTGTTTAAACACAATAATTGAAAATTACTATTGATGTTGTATGTTAAACGAAGCTCCATTCAGGATCGTTTCATTGAAGTAATGATTTATCTTTTCTTTAAAACTGAACATACTCATCAAGAGTATTCCACCCGAGGTGCGAAGTACACACTTTTTTTTTTTTTTAATTACCCAGTATAACATCGTATGTATAGCATAGTATTTACTCGGAATGTTTCCGTTAGTAAACGTTACTTAATTTGATATTCTCATTTCCGAAAGCGGATAAATATCACAAACAAAAACCCAAAATGTGATGCGATCAATGGAGGAAACGAATTAAGTCACAATTTAATGTAATACGAGCACTCGATAATCAACTAATACAAAGTTAACGTTTAACTTGAAATGTATTTAAAAACTAAAAAAACAAGTAAGCTGACTGCAATAACGAATTGACAACGCATTATTATTGAAATTATGTATTTAGCCAACTACAAAAATACTCAGAACTGCCAATTGTTTGATTATTGAGTTGAAATTCGAGTGTAGTAAATTGGTTTACGAGCGAAATAAGTATTTTCTTTTTTTTTCTCGGGTCTGGTTAAAACTTTTCCCCGCTTCCCTCCTCTATTATTATCAAACTAAAATGACGCCACTGTGTTAGAAAGCATTTTTCTTTTAATACAATTATTAATATTGGTCGGATTAGTATTGTAAACTTTTTGAAACAATTCTGTTTTGTCGAACAACGCCCCGTATTAATTATATAAATTATTATTAAATTGTGTTTCATTATAAATTATTATTGAACAATAATATTATCACACATTTTCGGTGCTTATAAAATTACGAATCTTATCAATAATAAACTAAAAAGAAATACTCGGAATTCAATACACGAGAGTGAGATTCTTGGTAATTTGTTTTTCGTGTATTTCAACTTATAAAAAAAAAAAAAAGAAAAGTCTGTCGGCTTTGGACGTGGCTGACGTGGAAAAACTTTCCATATCATAAATGATACATTATTTTGGCTATTCACTACTACACAATACTGCCCCCACTGTTATTTTTAAAATATGAAAGCAATGATAAATCGTTGTGCATTAGGGGGGATACGGATGAGAGTGGAGCTCAACGAATTAGGTGCTCGTAATTAGTTTTGACATTTCAAATAATTCTTAAAAATGTTATGTGAATAAGCACATTTTAAATTAATATGTTCAGTGCCTATAGCCTTTTCCTGGTCATTTCTCAGGTTCATTTTATTTATCTATAATTCAGTAACAACTGAGAATTTACGTGAATATATTCAAAATTAATTGTGCTTATAATTATTATATTACAAACGATGTTATATAGGTAGAAAAAACAATCTGATATAATATTATTTTAGACTCTGAATAAAGTGAATGTAATGTAATCAGTTTTTAAATTACATACTTTTTTTTGTATATTTTATCATTTTTTCGAGGAGTTTTTTTGTTTATATCAGAAAACATTTTATTTTTAATCTGGTAGAAATGTACATTTTTACTTAAACACATTCTTTGCGTGTGTTTTTTGTCGGTTTATCTACAAGGATTGGCTCAATGAATAACTTTTTACGCGCATGTTTAAAGTTATAATTATGACCCAAATGACGATTAATAAAAATAATCGCAAGTTAATTTTCCTTATTTTTTTACGTAGTGTTATAATATTATATAAAATTCATAATTTACACTTTTAATGAAATGGAAACGAATTACTTTTATTAACTCAATTACAATTATTAGACATATTGAATACGAAAATGATAATTATTATTATGTATAACTCCACTCAGAATCGTTTTGTTGGAGAAATAATTGATTATTTTTATTTTTCTTCATTAACCAAACTACAATAATACTACAAATTCTTGACTTTAAAAAAAACAAAAATATTTTTAACAATAACACCTACAGAGAAGTTTGTAATTTATATATAATCGAGATAATTAAAATTGCATTAAAATCTATTGAATTCTATTTTCATTTCACTAAGAATTTTCTACGCGAAAATTTTACAAAATATAAAAATCGAAATTTCGAAAACACGAAGAACTGACGACGATAAACATATAGAGTATAGTCTTATAGATATTTTATTACGTTCTCAACGATGATTAGTGTCACGGAATGTTTAAGTGGGTATTTTCAATAATATGTAACGCGGTCGGTTTTTAATAATAAGACACAAAGAAAAATTCAATTATAAACATTAAATTTGACTCCGACCACCGAAAACTTCTTTGAAGGAAGTTATTAACACGTGACAGGCGCACGAAAAGATTAATTAAGACTTTGCGAGTTATTAAGTTTTAAAGAACCCCTAGCCTAGCCAATATCATTATAAAATGGGTTTCAACCAATGACGGACACACTAAAACGGGGGGGGGACAAACTCATTTATATAATATGTATTACTGTATCCGATAACGACGCACAATACACCAAATTATACACTATTGTTGCGTGGGCATAGTGACTGTGGGAAAGAGGGATTTTGTGATCTCATACGTTCCCCAAAATTTCAACTTAGGAAACACGGTTAACCTTTTACTTTATAACCATCATAAAAGCCGATTCCCATACGTTATATTTTGTACTGACAGCATATTTTTATAGTAAGCATTTTGCAATAGCTACCGCCGCCGCCGCCGCCACCATTATCCTTAATTAATTTATATTTTATGTTTAATAAACGTGTACTCGGTATTTCGCTAAACGAGATTTTCCTTTTTTGTGTGTTAAATATCATATTAACGTAATAATATTAATGTTATCATTCACCAACCTAAAATACAATATCCTATCCACGCCCATGTTTTATATACATAGATATTATACTAAAATTATACATTTATAATTTTAATTTTATTTATTTTTAAAAAAAAAAATATTGTATAAACAAATAAAGTTAGGTATTTATTGGATATTTAAGCAAAGAAAAGTGTTACGAAACGCACAAAATAAAATGGAACATTTTGACTAAATAACACCGATAACAGAGATTGCTCAGTTTTGAGAGTATTTTTCGAGTCAGATACTGTTAGTGGGTGTGTTGAAAATGATGACTATTATTGTCCTTTATTTTATTAACATACTCCACTCGGAAAAATTTGATTGAAAAAATGTTTTATCGTTTATTTTTTATAATATTCAACACGACCACCAAGAGTATCTGACCCAAGCAGCAAAGAATAACGTAGTGCGAAGTGCTGTGTCCGGCTTTCTTGTCTATACTTTACTTTGCTTTTTTTTTTTTTTTAATTGTGTGTATTACTGCATATCATGAAGTTCGTAAATATACAATGTTTAATTGTTATAAATATTATTTACGATCAATTATATAATTTATTTTATTAAGTTTCAATGTACAATTAATATTAAATTATCTCATGTTTATAGCACACGTCTCGTTATAGGACTCCAAATTTCTCAGAAATTGTTCATATTTTAAAATGTCAACTTTTTTAGCTGTTAAATTGACAAATTACTATAGTTAATTGACTTAAAATTGAAAAGTTTTTTTTCCACACACTTTGATAATAATTTTGTGTATTCTAATATTGTTATTTACTAGTATGTTTTTGTGGAAATAGGTTTATTAAATAATGAAAGGATCGATTTTCAATTAAATTAACCTTTTGTCAACATTAAAAATTAATGTTACTCATTTGGAGTTTGCATTTTATTATACAGTTGAGTTTACGCAAAATCAGTTAAATGTATTTTGTGATCACTCGTTTCGATTCGACATATAATATTAATATCAATAAATTAATTTTTATTCCATTGTATCATTAATAACATATAGATATTTGCAATGTAATTATTTATTGTAATCTAACGTTTTATGTAATGAAAATATTCTTGTGTTGTCCCTATATTCAATGTACAACATAATAAATGTGTATTATAGCTAAACAAGTTGGACAATATTACATTGTAGTGTCGAAAAAAGTTAAAAACCATAAATTGGTTTTGTAGACAATTTACATTCAAAAATATATAACGGTTCATCATAATATATACAAAGTTTCATACGAAAAGTTTCACAGAGTTTTTAAATTGTTATGAGTTTATTTATTGTAGAAAATTGTTCTTTATAAAAGTAATGTATTTAAACAGATGCAGAAACAAATATATTATTTATTTTCTTCGATTGATTTAACAACTGAATTGTTTTTTTTTTTTTTTTTTTTTTGGTAAATCTTTTAAGTCAAGTCTTCTAAGTCTTTGCGTAATAACAATGACAAATCACACTGCGTTTAATGTCTTATTTCTTTTCATAAACACCGTTGTTCATATATTAATATAGTAATCTGATCTCAGAGAACGTTGAAAATAATCGGAACTTTAACAATTTGGACTATACAGTAAACACAGTATAAGAATATTATTCTTGTGGTTTTATTTTATCCGTACTAGTCGACGGCAAATAAAACAGTCGATGGAATCCGGTTATTTACGATAACAATAGTAATAATGTAAGCGACACTTGAATGATTAATAAATCAATTAAAAAACACTGATAAATTGTACTAATTCATAAGCATATAATATTTTCTTTCATCCCTTAAAATATGATTTAAACATTATTATTTATCAATATTCAAAAAATATGTAACTCTTTAATTTATAACAATTGATTATAGTTAAATATTTCTATCACTTTTTAGATTCTAAACGAAATGAAGAAGCTTATGATTTCACAATGATTTGTATTTTTTCTCTTTCTGTAAACACTTTTTTGTATAGAAATACTTGTCCGAAAGTTTCGATCAGTATCTCTATAGAACCGGAATCGTACCCAGATGGTACTTTAAAGAGATCATTTTTCCAATTTCTCAATACTTTTCCCAAAAACGGGGGAAAACTGTCGAAAAATTGACGAAAAACGGCAAAATACGCAATTACCGAAATTTCCGGAAAATTGAAAAAATACTTTTTGACATAAATACAGTTTCCGATAAATACAAGAAAATGTTGATCCGCTCTTTCCAAATTTGTACAAATATTCAATCATCCCTAAGGGATATCACTAAGGGGCCAAACGCACCAGAATATTATTAAAAAAAAAAAACAAGAGGGAACTCGGTAATATTGTTGCCGCCGTCGTGTTGATGACCCTTAAATAATCGCCTTACACGTGTGTGTGCAGTTTCAGACTGCGACTTTAATACATTTTCTTAGATATCAACAGTGACCACACGCAACAACGATATATATATATATATATATAATATACGTGTACTGGGTATTACATTGTACTTTGTAGTATAAGTAATAATAGGGAGGAAAAAGGCTGAAGAAAACAATATTATTCTTTTCCTTTTGGTCGGTCAATTGTACGCATTATAGTCGGATACGACTTTGTGTTCTTTGTACAAAAATTGTGAAAAAAAAATAATAATAATAAGTCAGATATATAAACTATAATAATTATAATAGTGGTTTTTTGTTTGTACGCTTTTTTAGTACATTGAAAACTTCAAAAGTAACATATCTTTTTTTTCTTTTTTTCAAAATCCAACTGTGTTTTGTATTTGTTTTAATTATTTAACATTTTTTATTAAAAAAAAAAAATATAAAATATTGTTTGAAAATGATTGAACCAAACAACAAAAAAAAAAAAAAAAAACGGAATATAGGTACTTCGCACTAAAGGTAACATTCAATTCTAATGTGTCTTAGATTTAAAAGAAATATTTTTAATAAAACGATTCGGAGCGGGGCGCCAAAATAAAATTTTATACTGCAGTTTTAGAAAAAAATCAAAATAGCCATTATGCAAACTTGAATTAAAAAAAAAATATTGGTGCATAAATCTCTATAATATAGGTTAATCAATTCTTTATCTTCGATTTTTTAAGTTTGCGAATAATTCAATTATTTTATTAATTACGTCATAATATCATCTATATTACGTCCAGTTTTAAAATAATTACGCTAATTAGCTTTTTTATGAAACTACAAAAACAAAAACCAACTCTGATGTATGCAAGGTTATCTAGAAAATCTGCTGTTTAAGAAGACAATCTTATAAAATTGCCTCTTCTTATTTTTAAGTCAAATTTCTCTATTTATAAATAAATATTAAGTTATAAAATAATGTTATGTTTATAATACATTATAATTATTGGTTTAAATTTCATTTTTTTTTTTTTATGATTTCGAGTAACACAGCATTAGTACCGTTAATGTAGTGCTTATATTTTATTAAGACGCATGTTAGCACGAAAATTTGAATCACTGAAATGTTACAACTGTAAATATTTGACGTTGAATGTGAATATAAACGAATTATTTAATCGCCTTCAGTCTATGTTAGACTGTTACGTTCTTTGTTTTCCAGGATACCATCCGTTTTATCGTGTGTTCATCTCGTCGACTTTATATTCGACCAGCAGCAATGCGAGTTTGCGACCATTTCTCCAACTAATCAATTGATAGATTATTCCAGTTCAATACACATTCTAAAACTTTCTCGTCCTTTTTAATTATGTCCTCTTTCAAAATGTCTTTTCTCTATTGGATTCAGTTTACAACACGACTATAGTATTAGTACATGCTCAGTTCGTTTCACGATTATCCAGATTTATTGTATCATTTACTACTTTGATAAATTTATATACATATGTATTTATCTTTGCTTCGTTTGATCATTTCCAATTATTTTTCTCTATCCTGTACTATTTTTAGATATTCTGAGCGAAAGCAAAGAATAAATTGGTTTTACAAAAATGTATGCGTGTGTTTTTTTTATCATATGATTTTACAATGTTGTTCATTTTATTTATTATTTTTCTCTCTTTCTGTGATTGATTTTTTTTCACATAGAAATACTTGTCCAAAAGTTTCAATCAGTAACTCAGTAGATCCGAAATCACCCTAAGACGATGCTTTAAAAAATATATTGAACATTTCTCGTTTTTGCATAAAATTTATTACTCTTGATATTAATACTTGAAAATTGAACAAATGTGAACTCGCTCACATATATTTCTAATTGACAAAAAAAAAAAAAAAAAAACAAAAAATTCAAAAATCGTAAGTCAAATTTTTTCTCTACAACCGTTTGATGTTGGCATTTCCTCGGAATTCGTTGATTATACGTTAAAGTACACATTTTAACGTACTTAAAAGAAAACTGATTCAATCAATCTTTATTATAATTGGTTCCATAGTAGATAATTTCATTTCGAATATTTTGCTGCAATATATTTTTTATAGAGGAATATTTAAAAATTTTACAAGGGTTTGGTGGAAAAAAAACCGGAAAAAGTACGGATTATGAACACACTGAAATGGTTAGTAATTTTTTTTCGTCATCTTATGCATTTTTCAAACCGTAACTGAACCAAAGTGACACAATAAACATTAGTACTGATTATGCCGTAGCGAATTACACAATTTAATCGTCGTTTTACGATAATTGAAATCGCTTTAAATTTGTATTATGATGTTTATATTTCAATATGTAACCTATATTGAAACTATTTATGAACTATTCATTAGTTTTGATGGAGAATATTATTATGAAAATACAATTTTTTACTTTTCGTAAAAAAATGCACGTAACAAAATAATTTTTAGTGCGACGTTTAAGTTCAATGCGTGTATTGAACCGAAAATTAATTATTGCAGTATAATATGTAAGGTAAGTGAACAATCACACATTCAAAATAAACGTTTTCACGTTTTTTTTTTTTATTATACATCTTAATTTTTAATATGCAGTTCAACATCTAATGATTATTATTTTTTACAATAATTATCATAATTGAAAATGTATACAGGGTGATTTTTTAATCGTGCTCGCCCCCATTTTTGGCCGTAAAAATGCAAAATTTGGGATTTTTTTCCGGAATGTCCGGAAAATCGTCACTCGGGCACATATTTTAATTTATTCTTAATAGGTAAATGAGATATCAAGACGACGACCTGACTAGTTAATATTTTGTAAATGTAAAATTTAATCTCGTACACACGGCATGATATCTGTGAACGTTTTGACTAATTATTATTTCTGATTAAAGGTTAATTTAAAGTTGATTTATAACAATCACGAACTACGTACGTAACTAAATATGTGCCGAAGTGACAATTTTCCTTAATATTTAAATTTGAAAAATTCAAAAACTGCTAGTTCAAATTTTAATTTCAATACATCAAAATTCACAGAAAAATAACCGGAATATAATTCCGTAATTAAAATAGGGTGCAGCCGTTTGAAAAAAGAATGTTTGTATCTCCGCAGGACCCACCCTTAAGGTGACACGAAAAAAATGAGTTATGGAAAATATTGGTTTTATAGTAACTTGAACATTCCGGGGGGAAAAAAATCCCAAATTTTGCATTTTTACGGTCAAAAATGGGGGTGAATACGCTTAAAAATCACCCTGCATATGCATATACATATATAAAGCAGGTATACATGTGTCTTTTAAATTTTAACATTTTTTCAATAATATCACCAACAGAAATTAATTTAATGTGATTGTTGACCTTGTTGTTGCTCGAAGAGAACATCAATATTAAGGCACTAATTTGCTACAATTTACCCGGATAAGAGCATGAAATGTTCATCTGTTATGCGAGATCGAGATTTACGTTTTTTTATTTTCATACTTAGTTGAAAATATTTTTCATTTTTTCAATTATTTCAATAGGCCCGTCAATATATTATAACTGTGGGCCAGATTTGGCCACCAGTGGTGTAAAAAATAATTTGCTTTTCGTAATAATAAATAAAGACGAAAACATTCTCAACGGAAATATCGAAAAAATCCGGCAAAACAAATCGTCGTTAAAGGGGCACGGTGTAGTCTTGGCGAAGTCTGTCGGTCTGCTTCTACGGAACACGGGGAAAACTCACCCCGTTGTGGTCCGGCGGTCTGCTGCTAGATGGCGACACATTGATTTTATCAGCACTTCACACGCTCGGTGGGGTGGTTTCACGCGTGATTGTGATGCAAGTGGAAATTGTTAAATATTGTGAAATACATAGTTTTTATTGTAAATTTAAAATAATTTTCAACGCAATAAAATTGATTTAGAATAATAGAATTAATTGTAAATAAAAATAATAATAGAATTCAGGTCATGTGTTATTAAAATATAGATTATTGTATTCATAAAATAAATAGTTTTTTAAATTACAAATTTTTTGTTTTTTAAGACCTTGCAGCGTATTAGAACTAGATCCTCAACTTGTTTAGCTTAAACTATATAAAAAAAAGCCGAGCGTGCTTCATAACATTGGTACATGACATGGGGAGGGAATTGTTATTTGTTAAATCAAAAATCAGTGACGGTTATACATGATATGTTTAAGGAGTGGGCGAATATAGAACAACCTTTCCCTCCTCCCCACAATATAATAATTTCAGCTTACACAATATGTGAATAATATTATATATAATACCGTTTTCGATTCGCTTTTCAACGCATATTATAATACGATCTAAGTATATAGAAATGTCTCTGTGAATATGAAGTAATGCTAGCCAATTTAATCGATTATTTTTACAAATAGATGATCTCAGTTAGGTCTTAAATTTAAGTAAATTTAGTAAATCAGATGAATAGTTACAATTTATATGTATAGCATTTAAACATTTTAAATGAAAAAAGCCGGACATACTTCGCACGATGGGTGTACTTCGCACGACGGGTGGTAGTCTCTTGACGGGCGTATTAAATTTTAAAGAAACGATAAATCATTTCTTCAGTAAAACGATTCTGAACAAAGGAAATTAATAATATAAGAAAAAAAAAATTTTCGAAAAATGTCCAAAAAATTTTTTCACATTTTCAAAATTTTCTTGCGCCAAAATCTTTTTTATAGGATTTTCTATCTATGTTTAAATTTTCATAAAATTCGGATCAA
>JAIPRM010006899.1:0-17914 GCA_025469315.1 Stegophylla sp. TES_Ste_2020 | reverse complement strand
CTCTTGACGAGCGTATTAAATTTTAAAGAAACGATAAATCATTTCTTCAGTAAAACGATTCTGAACAAAGGAAATTAATAATATAAGAAAAAAAAAAATTTTCGAAAAATTTCCAAAAATTTTTTTCACATTTTCTTGCGCCAAAATCTTTATTATAGGATTTTCTATCTATTTTTAAATTTTCATAAAATTCTGATCAAAAAATTATGGTTTTCGAGTCGTTTTTGTCAAATTTTGGGTAGTTTTTTCCAAAAAAAACATTGAAGAATTGAGAAATGCAAAAAATGACCTCTCTAAAGTACAATCTAGAGGCGAATCGGGTTTCAAAAAGTTATTGATCGAAACTTTTGGACAAGTATTTCTATACGAAAAGTCGTACACAGAAAAAAATAAAAATAAAAAAGTAAAAAATAAACATCATTGTAAAAACACTAGCTTCTTCACTTCGTTCAGAATCTAAAAACAAATATCAAATAATATTAAATTTCTTAACCAATTTTTTTTCTAAGCATATTCATATTAAATATTGCATAATAATAAGTGAAAAATATGCACTTAAAATTCAAATATTAACAAAATATGCAAATTAAAAACGATTTCATTCATTTTACGCGTAAAAAGAAATTAATAAAATTAATATATTTCTTAAATGTGTTTTTAACTATATTATATAAGCTATTATGTACCATGTAAAAAACTTTTCTATAATATATTTCACTAATTTATGTGTTTAATGTATTTCTTACAATAGTTGTAATTCAAATTTTTATTTTCTATTTTCATCAAAATGAAATATTTCAAAGAAATTAATTTTATGAAACATGACAACATATTAGTGACAGCCAAAAAAAAAAAAAAAAAGAAAGAGGATCAGCCCGAAAGTTATTGCATTTGTCAAATCGTACTGGGACACCCCGCGGATATTGTCTCGAAAATAATGAACAAAAAAAAAATAGGATAGTAATATGTATATTCTTATGATAATAAAAACGATTATATCGGTGGATTTTACATACTTAGGTACCTTTTTCTCCGACCGGAGTTTACACAGGTGATTACAGACAATCAGCGGAGCTTACAACAATTTAATATTTTATCCCAGTGAAAACTTGCATTTGCGTCGTTATGGTCGAAATTAATGAAAAAAATAAAAATAAAGACCCGTCCGCGAAGCTCACGGTCGTGCCGGTTTCGTTATCTCTCGCCCGCTACACAAAGAAAATTAATCCGGAATATTATCGTCGTGTTTATTCCGTATAATATTATCGTCTGAGACCGAGACGACGGCGGCGATTCGAGTCATCCGACACCGAGTGTAATATAAACGGGAAAATCCGTTTCAAAAACCGTCGCGAATGATTACAAAATCCACAGATACTGTTACCTAAAAGCTACATCTCTCTCTCTCTCTCTCTCTCTCTCTCTCTCTCTCTCTTTGTGTCTTTGTCTCTCTCTCTTTCTCTCTTAGCCCTCGTCGCATATCGAGTACATACAATTCCTCATTTTAAAAACATTTATAGGATGGCAGAGAATAAATCAGAATATACTTAAAAGCGTTTCCTTCCGTCGTGTGGCCGGTTCACGGGTAATTTTGTAAAATACACTTTTTTTGGTGTTTCAGTCTCCGTTTCGGTCTTCATATCGTTGGCAGCACTGCGTCACGGGCAACAACAACAACAACAACAAAATAATAAAATGAATTCCAGGACGTTTTATTAAAAATACTCTCTGCTCGCGCGAGGCGAACCGTCACCGTTTTTCATCCCGTAAGTAGTTAAATGTGAAGACATAGGTCGGTAAACCGAGAAATGTCACTAGTTCGTAGGCTTAACTAGGTGTCTAGGAGGCTATAACCCTCCCCGTCGAAAATTATTTTAAATAGAATATCACGGTTTGGTTTTGATCCATTTACACATGAAATAATTTTGTAAAAAACATTTTTATTTTCTTTTGGAAATTGCTGACCCTGCCCTAAAAAATCCAAAAATCATTACAAATAATGTAACAAGATATTGTATTAAATCAATTATCTGAATTTGAGCGTAGCGAAGAAGATAGTTTTTGTACAATGATATTTATTTATTTTTAATTGTTTTTCCTTCTGGAATCACTTTTGGTATAAAAATATCTGTTCAAAATTTTATACAATAACCTTTTAGAACAAAAAACACACCCAAATAATTCTTTAGTACATTAAAGAGGAAACTTTTTGAAATTCTCAATAATTTCTTTAAGCGTAGGGAAGAACTATTGAAAAAATTAAAACTTAAAAAATAAATAAGTTAAAATATGCGTAACGTGAACTTTCATAAAATTAATTTTAATTACCTAACATAACATCAAAAATAATAAAACTAAGAACTTGAATTCTATACTAACTACTAAAATTAGTCACGAGCATATTTCGTGTAAATTTCATTAAGATTTCATAGATTTTGAGCGAAACATAGAACTTTGAAAATATTGGAAAATTTCTCGTTTTTGATGAGTAATTATTTCGTTAATTATTGTTTATAATATTGTCAATGATTATTTTGTTGTTCAATAACAATGTAATGTGTTAAACATATTGAATTTAATACTGACAATTATTTTTGTTGTATATTAACTGGAGGTTTAATCAGAATAATTTTAGTACGAAATAATTTATCGTTTCTTCAAAATTCAAAAAATTTACCTAAAGTATTCCACCCAAAAAGCCAAGAATTTTGGCTTTTTTCCTTTATAAAAATAAACTAATGTCATTCGAAAAAGAGGAAAAAAATGTATCATATCTCGCATTTTATATTTTAAAAACTGGGCTTAAACCCGCCCCAAATTAAAAAGTTTAATTACGCCAATAAATTAATTTATGTACCCCCCAAGACACTCAGCGAGCGAAAAATACCCATGGTGCAAAGTATACTGTTTTTTTTTTCCTAAACAACTAAAATAATGATTTGATACTTTCATTAGGCAATAGAACTTAGCAGTGTGAATGTATAATTATTAATTATACCACTAATGGACCTAAAATTTAATATTCTATTTTACTGTAACATTCAATAAAAATGTGGTAATTGTGTAATAAAATGTCTGTAGATTTAATTAAAATTAATTAAACGAAAAAAAAAAAAAAAAAACATTAAGAATTTCAGTTTAAGTAAGTTTAAATTCTTTTCGAATAAGCTTTATTATCAACCGCAGTGTTAAATTAATCATTGTTTTTATACTGCAATGGAGTAACCACAGGACTAATTAAATCCATTGTCATTTATATTTTATGGGGTAACTTTCGTGATGTACACCACCCACCTACAATTTCAATTGTTTTTAAACGACTTTTGGTTTATTTTATCAAATTATTAAAATACTTTGAAATCGACAATTTTTTTTTTTTTTCAAGTATTTTACGAGACACTTTTTGAAACATTTTAGATGTCATTTTATTTTGTATTATACACTCCTATTTTTAACATTTTATACTTTATACTCAAGTACGGCGTTGGGAATTATCTAGATAAATTTGTCTAAATAAATTGTCTAGATCAAAATAAAAAAAAGGAAAACATTTGACATTTATGCAAAAATATGCATATTCAAATTTCAGATTTACATCGCGGATCACGGCGGATTGTTATAGTAAATAATAATATAGTATGCAAATGCTATTTTGGTCCCAATCCCGGGTTATCGTTGATTAATCAACCTTCATTGTGGTCGAATAACGAGGGATCTAAGGTATATTAATCGTAACTTGTACCCAAATACTCACCGGGAATTCACTCGATGCTTTAGAGTTTTGGCTTATAAACACTACAAAATATTAATCACTCGGGTAGAATTTATAAATCTCCTAAATCCTAATATTTAATTGTCAGACTAATGGACCGTTAAGAGTTCTAATGTGTTCACAATATAGGATTTTTTTTTTTAGAACCCAAGTTTTCAATTTCGATTTAGAAAAATTCAAAATTTTGAAAATTTGATTTGTAGAATAATCCTAGTAGCAAAGTGTCTTATTAAAGCTTGGTCGTTTATTTTTATTATGGTTGTTTTAAAATTTTTAAAAATGAAAATTTTATAGAGTTTAATGTTGAATCTTGAATTGTGATGATTTTACATTTTCAAAATGTTCAAAAAAAAAAAAAGTCATAATAAATAGTTAGAGATGTTAAATTCTCAGAAATCGAATTTTTGAAAAATTTCTAAAATGTGGTATAATATAATTTTCAATATAACATAATTATATCTATACAAGCACGCACACAAAAAAAAAAAATCCGGAGGAGGGGGAGAGGTTGTAATAAAATAATAGTAAACGTACAAATTGCAACATCGCTGCAATTAAAAAAAAATCTTTTCTGCAATTTTAGTGACTTAGTGCAATATTTGAGTTTCGAACTGTAATAATATTATAGTAAAAACTAATTAAGTTATGTATAATGAATTTTTGAAAAAATTACGAGTCGGGTTTGAACCCATAACTCCTCCCCTCCTGTATAGTTCCTGAATATATAAATGTTTTTTATATATTATCTTAACAAATCATAAAATTAATAAAAAAAACTTTGTGCTTAACAATTTAAATACATATATTTATGCGAAATATCTATATATTTATATACTTTTATTATTTTAAGTAAATAAGTCTGAACACGAAGAATTAGAAATTAGTATCTGATGTTGAAATATCTTAATTTTCTTAATTATTGAACAACAATAACAATAATAGAAATAAAGTAAAGTAATGTAATTTATGTTATATATTCTTCGTTCTTCAGGTCAGATACTACTTACATCACTAATTTTACTAAGAATTTTTACAGTTTTTCTAAATATCAGATTTACAAAATAATAATTATTTTGAATTTATTCTAGAAATTTTTCAAATTTGAAAATTTGGGTTCTAAAATAAAAATAAATAATTTACACGTTATTGGATTAGCGCGATGATAAAAAAACCCAAGTTAATAATTGTTTTTAGAACAAAAGTATATAATTTAATTTGTCAAATCACCTTGGGGTACCTTGTAAATAGATATAAAAAAATAAAAATAAAAACAAAGAAATTAGATTTTAATTCAATGCCAGAAGAGGAAAGCTTACATAAGCCTGTTCAGAAGAGTTTTCTCAACAACAGTTCATTTTACTTAAATGTTACATCATCCTACGCCCTCGTTAAAATTTCCCGTGCATCCATTGCCTGCTATCCGCCGTGTAAGATTACAAATAATAATAAATGTAATTGGAAAAAAGAACGTATTTCGCACCTTGGGTACTCTTCTCTTCTCGAGTGGAAGACTTTTGTGAAATCGCAAAGCGGGTTTTAGGCATTAATTTGTAATAAAACAAAATAAAATGTTTAAAGATTAATTGACAACAGTTTAATTGAAATAATTAATTTAATCTGATAACTTTATTAAATAATTAGTTATTAATTAAAATAAACAACTGCATAGCATCTGTTATCGGCAGCTCGGCAATACACCGATAATAATAATATGTTTATGCGTCTCACCAAAGAAACAAAAAATATTGTTTGCAAGGAAGTATTATAAACGAATATACAAAGATATTATATAAATTGAAGAGATATTTTATAAATTAATAAAATATAAAAATGTTACAATATAAGAGAAAATATTAGTAAAAATATAGAAAATATTAGTATTAATATAGTTTTTTCACTATTTTTTCTTTTTATAAAATAGTCGATTACCTTCCGGGTGAAGCCGGGTAAACTGGCCAGTATTATATTAGAATATACGGTATTTGTGTACTCGAGGGAAACGTTCGGTGTAGGTACTCTTGGGGGAGGAGGGTGAGAGGTCGTGTGTATACCTTGCAATCGAGTTTGGAACATGGAAAAACGAGGGTAAAAAATAGAAAATTATTATGGCGCGTTCGTTATCGTCTGCCGGCAGAGAATATTATTTTCCTTCTAAAACCCCCGTCCGAGTTGATCTGTGTGTGTGTGCGTAGATCTCATCAAGACGTATTATGCGCGCGCATGTGTGTGTGTGTGTGTGTGTTTTTATTTTTATTTTTTACTTTTTTCACTCCGTTCACACGTTTCTTCGTTTAATAAGACCATCGCTCCGTCAGGGCTTGGCGCAGTTTTAGCTGCTGCGAAGACGAGCCGACAAACGTTTTTTTTTTTTTTTTTTTTTAAATAAAAAAACGCTATTTATTTATTTATTTATTATTTTATTTTTATGATAACGCCATATTATTTCCCGCGAGCGGTTTATCGCCGTATAAAAACGTCGTAATACCGCAATAAAAATAAATTTATTCACATGGAAGACGTCATGCGAGCGGTGTTGAGTATTATCCGGATAAATTTATCCAGATAAAATATAAATAATTTACCTCCTTTATCTCATCTAGACAATTAAAGAAATAATAATTATCTTTTGTTATGTCTTAGACGAATAAAAGTTTTATCTGAATTTAATTATATTTACCTAGATAAATTAATTCTATTAATTCTTTTTTTTTTACATTCTGAGTGGACCGAAGATGCTAGAATTTTTAGTTTTTACTATGACATTTGTTTTTTTTCTTTTGGCAATTTTTGGATCTGAATTCTTCGGCATTAGATGAGACTACTCTTTATGTAATTGAAAGAGGTCATTTTTCAAAATTCTCAAACAGTTTTTTCGAAATGTAGAAAAACTACCAAAAATTCGACAACAATACCTTTAAAACCCTACTTTTTAATCTATACGCCATGAAAATTTCAATATCGATGAACAATAATATGACAAATATTTTGGTGATTTTTTTTTTTTAGCACTTTTCTCTCAATAATTAATATCGTGATATACAACTGGATGATAAAAAAAAATAAATATATTTTGAAATAATAATAAATTTTATAATTTTCAGTAAAAAACCATCTCGATCAACTCTGAGGGTCCGCTCAAAATCGTTTAACTGAAAAAATAATTTATCATTTATATAAAATGTAACATGCTCAGAAAGTCTCGCCTCAGGAACGAATAAAACCCATGGTCCGAAGTATGTCCAGCTTTTCGATTCGTAATACTCAATTTTTTGTGTAGTTTCAAGGATTAGATTCGGTTAGTTAGTATAGTATTTTGGTATTAATGAAACTAAACCTTAAAATATTATGTTTGGTATTAAATAAATGTAAAACACCAAAATATTTTTATTGCATTACACATTTTATAGAGTTAAAAAAAAAAATTTAAATGTTTTTTTTTTTTTCTTTTCATCCAGATAAATACCTTTTATCTATATCACAGTACATAATTTTTACTGACTGTATTTTATCTTTATCTAGATACATTTTTTTTTTAAGTCATCCGTGCGCAACACTGCCGACCGTGATATCACGCGGAAGACACCGGCCGCGTTTCCGGTTTAAAAGCCCGGCAAATTCATAAATCATCGTTTCCGGTGTCGCGTATAACACTATATTTTATTTTAGAGTGGACGTAATTACCACGCGTAGGCTATACACTGTAGTCGGTGCACTCCGGCGGTTAAGTCCGACGTGACAGAGCGAAGTGTGTAACTTTTTGGTAAAAACTTTTTAATTTATGATTTTTAAAAACCGTCGCGACATGCTTACCGAAAATCAATAATGAAGCAACGTTTTGACCAAACGATAAAAGACGATCGACAGTGATAGACAGACACCAGGAATTTTTTCGAGGATAGGGTTTTCAAAAGTAAACAATAAAAAAATAACAAAACAAGTCGGACATACTTCGCACCACGGGTATTCTACTCTCCTATATGGGTGAGATTTGGTGGGTGGGTACAAATTGAAAGCAATAATTAACGATTTCTTCAGTAAAACGATTCAGAGCGTAGCTTCAGTTTACATTATTTATAATAATTATACTTAAATAATTATACTTCAAAAATATAAAGTCTGCAAATATTAAAAAAAGAAAAAAACTATTTTCTACTCGGTCAGTTTCATATCACACAGATAAATGAGAACAGGAAATAACATTTTTGACGAGAAAAAAAATTAATATCCAAAATATTTTGTTTGACATATTCAAAATTTTATAAATTTACAAAATTTTCTTGTGACAAACATTGCTCATATTCTCGTCTATCTTAATTTAATCTTTCATAAAGTTCGAATAAAAAAAGATAGTTCTTAAGTTGTTTTCGTCAAAATTTTGGCAGTTTATCCAAAATTTTGAGTAACTGTTGAGAATTTTGAAAAATTATCTCTCTCAGGTAATATATAGAGGCGAATTGTGATTCAAAAAGTTGATGGTCGAAATATTTGGATAAGTATACCATACAAAAAGTATTAACAGAAAAAATAAAAATAAATATCATTGTAAAAACACTTGATCCTTCGCTCCACTTAGAATCTAAAACACATAGAAATTATAAACACATTAGGGCCGTCGGAGTGATTCCAACACTCTGTCTATTTATGATCTTATACTAACTTGAGTTTCTTCAAAGATTTTTTTATGTATTTCAAAATTCAAATTTAATTAGTGTAATTAAATTTAATTGTTTCAAACTAAAATTAAATACCCTCTACATCATTAATTCGGTTAATCGGTTAATGCGGTCCCATTCTTTTCATACCCTTGTCTTATTTTTCACGGTTTTATTCTCGTTAAATGGCATCAGATTCACCCTATATTCGCATTAGTTAAGTTCTAAAAATTAAATTCAAAGTTTCGTTTTAATTTTAATAAAAACATTTCTGCGTATGATTTATTATACGCGCTTTAATTGCTCTCGTTAAAAAAGAAACTAATTTATTTAATAAAATATAAGTTTAAACCCGGAAATATGGGATATGCACGTTCACAAATTTATAATTTTATTTTAATAGGTACTTTGAAGACGCGCAACAGATGGTGAGTTTTAACATTCCAAAGAGCTTGGGAAAACTTTCGAATCTCATTTTATCTAGACACGTGAGAAAACAATTATTTTTTTGGTATTATCGAAAAAGGTCATTATTTTTAACTTATCTAAATAATTAATGAAATAATTATTTTTAATCTTTAATCTTAGGTAAAGAAAGTTTTATAATAGCTAATTATGTTTATCCAGATAAATCAATATTAAAATTTACTTTTTTACATTTCGAATTGGGAGAATAAGCTAGGGTACTTACAATGAAACGTATTTTTTTTTTCAATTTGTATTGTTATTAACCATTTTATGTCCATTTTTCAGTAATTTTTCCAAATGTTTAGAAAATGTATTGAGAATTTTGAAAAATGAACTGCCAAAAGTACCAATTAGATAAAATTTTCGATCTGTAAAGTTATTGATCGAAACTTATTTAGTATATTATTTCTATCCGAAATCGTGATTACATACATACGAGGGGGCGTAGGGGAACCACAGATTTGTAAAATTAATACATTCTTCTAGATGATACTTTATAGGGGTATTCTTTTGAAATTCTCAAAATTTTTCTAAATTTCGGGAAACCTCCACTAAATTTGACAAGTACGCCTTTAAAAAACACTTTTTTTAGTCCAAAATTTATGGAAATTTAAAAATACATAGACAATAATATGAAAAATATTTTGCGAAAAAAATATGTTTCTTATCTAATTTTTAAATTTCGAGTAGAGCGGAGAAGCTAGTGTTTTTACAGTGATGTTTATATTTTCTTTCTTACATCCTTTTTTATTTTTTTTTCACATTTTATTTCTTATAAAAAGTATTTGTCTTGTTCTCGTTTATATTTTTTTTCAGTGTTAGAAAACTTTATAATTTTCAAGTTCAATTGTCTTATATAAATTTAAACTTAACTCAAAATCCTTATTTTGAAGACATGATTTATAGTCTCTTTGAAGTTTAATACATCCAGCACCAAGTGGAGTGAAGAAATGCATGGTGTGAAGTATGCCTGGCTTTTTGGTTGGACATTTTTATATTATTGAGACTAAAACTTAACTATAATTTTTTTTAATAAACAAAAGTGAAACGAAAAATGGTTTCATTGTAATGTACATACTTTCGTAGTTAATAAAAGTAAATTGAAACTGTAATTATCTTATATATTTTAAGTTATCCGTGCGCAACACTGTCATCTAGATTATTTTGATTGAAAATTTTGATGGTCGTCATTTTAGAACAGTGTTTCTATACGAAAATGAGTACATAAAAAAAAAATAATAATAATTAATAATAATAAAAATACAAATATTTATATTATATGTGTTAAAAATAAACACCATTGTAAAAAACACTATCTTCTTTGTTCCACTTAGAATTAAAAAAATATCACTTTTAAAATTTCTTTGGATATATATAATTTGTAAAGATAATTATTTCATTAATTGTCTAGACATGATAAAATATAGATAGTCTATATTGGTAATTTATCCGGATAAATTTATCTACAAACTTAAATACGTTCAACTCTGATTATTTTGATCGGCACTCGGAACGAACGATGTGTTTTCGTATGATAATGCGAATGAATATAAATTATTAATATTATCATGCTCTTTGGCGATGAACGATTTTCATAACATTTGTACGGAATTCGCACGTTTGGACGTAACGCGTCGACGGTGAGGAGGGAAATAAATAAATGTTACATAAACACGTCTTATCAACACGCATAAATTATATCGTTTCCACGGAGTTAGTTATTTATTTTTTTTTTAAACCAGAATCCGTACGCATGGCTGTTATTTACACGCGTAACCTCTAGCGCGAATTAAAATGCGAAACGAGAAAAACCACGTCGTCACGCCGAGTACTACTAAGCAGGTGGTTTTTCGTGGACTCAGAGTAAAAAGATTCTATGATTTCTTTTTTTGAAATTTACTTTTTAAATTATTCCTCCTTATAGTTTTCACGTTTTGAACCAGAAGTTAGTTGAATCCGAGTAAGAGATACACAGAGCAAAATAAAGAGTTTGAGCGTCTTTGAAAACAACAAATTTGTTAAAATTTAGCAGGTGCAACAAGTCAAAGATTTCAAATATCTCAGGGCAAACATAAGCCAACACAATAACATGCATAATGAAATTAAACTGAGGATATCTGCGGCTAACAAGGACTACTACTATGCTTTAGAAAAGCTGTTCTAGTCAAAACTTCTCTCTAGACGATCATCAAAGGAACGCCTGTACTCGAGTTTCCTACACATGTATATAACATAGTCGACTAGTAAAGGAGACGAAGAAAAAAGAATAGTTTTTAGAAGCCTATTATAGAAAATGAAGTGTACAGAAGAAGAACTAATGGAGAAGTACAATATATATATATATATCAAAAACCCAGTATAAACGAGTACCTCGTGAGTAAACGAATCGAGTGGGCAGGTCAAATGTAGGGAGATCAAATGAAATTTTAAAGAAAGTCCTGGAAGGAAAAATCAATGGGAAAAGACCTAGGGATCGCCTTAGACAGCGCTGGGCAGACGGGATCAATGGTGGTTTATACAAGAGCGCCCAGGGAATAACAATAGCAGACAACATGGATAGAGGAGATAGATGGAGAAATGTAGTAGAGGCAGCAGTCATTCAAGTACCGTAAAAGCCCAAGTAGAAGAAGAAAACGTTAGATGGAACTTTGTTTTCCTTTAAATTTTTAAGTTCTGTACGAAGTGAAAAAATTCTTGTTCAAAATTCTCGGTCAACCACTTTCGAAATCAAATTCACCTATAACTGGTAATTTATAAAGGTCATTTTTTAAATTTCCCAATTCCTCAATTTTTTTTTTTTTTTTTTTTGAGGGGGAATAGCCAAAATTTAACAAAAAAGACTCGAAAACCATCACTTTTTGATCCAAACTATGCAAATTTAAACATAGATCGAAAATAATAAGAGTAAAGTATTGACAAGAAAACCGGAATAACATCGCACCATCAGTATTCTTCATTATTCGGGTCAGATACTCTCTTGGTGGGTATGTTGATAATGGCGACTACTATTAATCTTTATATTCTTTACTTCCTTTGTCCAAAATCATCTTATTGAAGAAATGATTAATCGTTTCATTAAAATTCTACACACCCAACAGGAGTATCTGACCGGAAAACGGAAAATGCCCGTGGTGTAAATTATGCCCGGCTTTTTGTCTACACATTACTTTAATTTATTTTTCATTGTTGTATTTTACATTACTTTTTTCATTTTTTCATTTTTTTTTTTTTTTGAGAGAGTAAAAATGTTCTATAACGAAGTGCGAGAATAATATGTTTTAGAGTAGAACAAACTTACCCTGTGTTATCACTACCAACAACAAAATAATACAATTATATTAATACATTTAAATATGTACACGGTTGTAGATTTAATAATTTCAGCTCATAATTTCAAGTTTCTAGTTTTTATCTAAATTCCGTTTTCGTTTTTGATTTCGTTTATGATATAATTTTTGTATCGTTTTACTTTTTTTCGTTTTCGTTTAATATTTTATTGTTGTTTTTATTTATTTATTTATTTATTTAATTTTTATAACGTTTTCAAAAACGGTTTTTTGTCTCTGGTTTATGCTTACTACTATCGTTCATATGAAATCAAAAACTGAAAGTGCGTTAACTTAATGAATTTTGACACAATTTGAATAATTCATTTTTTTCAATTAATCTTCAAAAAAAGTTAATTAAAATGGAAATTTTTAAAATGTATTTTTAATCAAAAAAATTAAAAAATAAAGTAAATAAAGACGTTTTTGTTTTTGAATAAAACGCACGTGATTACGTTGCATTACTGGCACAAATGAGTTCGTAAACTTTTTATCCCGTCGGAAGAACAAATTAAAAATATTATGCGCGCGCGTGATAGGTATTCGTGGATACACATTGAAGTGTAATAATTGATTGAATAAACTTTGCGCATTGAAACAGAAAATAATGTTACACGCGCTAATGACGGCGGCGGCGGCTTCTTCGATATCGTTTTCCGTCACGAGCTCAGATGAAACCGTCTAAATCCCAATTAAATTCGCAATTAACATTTCCGTGTCGGGACGCGAGAAACTTAAATACGGAACTTTATCGGAAACACAACATAATCGTGTTCAGAATAAACATACAATTAAGCGCTTAATGAACTGTTATTCAAAGAAACGTTTTTCGCCGGTCATTAGCAGCAGTGTTGAGTCGGGACGACAAATTTTCTATGTAATTAAAGATAAAATAAATTATAAAAAAAAAATCATCTAGATGAAGATAAATGAAATATATCATATAATAAAATTATCTAGATAAAGATAAAAAACAAAAATATCTGATAATAAATTTTGAAAAAAATATAACGTCCTTTTTTCTTTTTTTTTTTTACTTTTTTTATTGTATTTTACCATTGTAAACGGCTTAAGTGTTAAATAAAAATTATAGCTTAAACATTTTTTTAATTTTTTAATTTTTCCCTCCTCAAATGACTACGTTCATCCAAGTGTTCCAAGTGAGCAACTTTGTTTTGGTTCTCACAAATAAACTAATGTATGCAATATTGGGGGGGTCTACGAAAAAATAAAAATTGACAAGAGATCTACGGGACAAAAAATTATGAGAATTTCTGATCTATCGATTTTTTGACAAATTAGGATTTAAATCAAAGATTTCCAAACTTTTTCGTCCAGTAGACCATTTTTCAATTTTTTCTATTTTCTATAGACTCCTTAATATTGCATTTTATAAATTCATTAGCATATTTTTGAGAGATGGCACAAAGTCACTCACTTGGATGAAGTTATCTGTGGAGAGAAAAAGTTAAAAAACAAGCAAAGTTTGTTTTTATTCGCACAGTCTTTTTTTTAATTATCTATTTATCATTTTTTTTTAATTAATACAACGATAGAAAATGCAGTTAAGTCTAGTCACATTATTGAGTAAAAAAAAAATCAAAAATTTAAAAAAATATTAATGAGTGGGATGAATCTTATCTTTCGACAGTACAACAATATATTTACAATATATGACATTGAAATTAGTTAGGTTTAACCTCTTCTACCGGTGATTTCCCTTAAGTCTTTTTATTTTTTTCATCTAAGTAAGAGGATTTGCAACCTTCAGAACTCGAACATACTTATAATGAACAAATTTATACATTTTGCGCATAGACGTCATTGGCGTCTGGCAATACTGATTCAAACTGCTCTTCGTTTTACAAAGTTATCACATATAATTATTGAAACGCGTGAAAAATACATGTTGTACTCACAATATTTGTCTCACGGGCCAATGCTCTGAAATGCTATTACTCTGCAGTAAAATACAAGTATTTGCGTAGGTATGTTATTACCTGGAACAAAAGAAAATTGTTTTGTGTAAACACACGTGTTTGCATAATATAATATCGCATTTATAAACATAAAATTTATAATAAAACAAATAAAATGTTTACCTATATATTAATACTCAATAATAAAAATAATAAACCTATGACATATAGGTATGTAAAAATAAAATAAATAAATAAAATCAATGTATATTCGTTTTACATAGAGAATATAATAAGACAGATTATTTTAAAAATGAACAGAGTGTGTACATAGATGTATTAAAAAGTGAATTCTATGTGTATTTGTTACTATTATGTAAAATATTATATTGATAAATTATATTATTTTTAAAATCTGTTTGAATATTTGAGATATTATTAAAATTATTTTTCTTTATTTCGTTGTATATATATGCAACTCTTCTAATACTGAATTAACGTAAATGTTATTTTTAACCCTAATTCAAATTTCACTAAACATGTTTTAGAAAACAACCACAATATTAATTTCGATATAAATAAATATTTAGACATATTAACTACCCAAAAATAATATAATATATCAATATATTTTAGAGAATAGTAACAAACACACATAGAATTCACTTTTCAACACATCTGTGTACACACTCTGTTTATTTTTATTATTATTTTGACCATTCGTCAGTGTGCACTCGGTACAAAATGTGCATTAATCGAATACCTATATATGTTATTTAAAAATTGTGCTTTTAATTACCATGTTGATGTTAATGACTAAAATATTCAGTTCATCTCTTTAAATTTCAACCAAACATCATTGTTCAATTATTTTTGTTATCATATTTATTATAAATATGGAGAAACAAAAAAAACAAAAAAAAATACATATTTATTATATAAATGTATATTGTATTTTAGACAAAGTAATGTTTTTGTAGATTTATTAAAAAAATAAAGATTTTTAATAATGTTAAGAACATGTAAGAATACACCTATTTTTATTTCATACTTTTTAGTGATTCAAATTTGTACTTTCTTTATAAGTATAAAACTCAAATATATACATTGTTTAATTTAATACATTTTCTCGTCTTTTTATTTTATATTTTTATCTAGATAACCATAATTTATCTTTTTCTACATATTCCTTCCTTCATTATCCATATTTTTTACCTAGATAATACAACCTTGCCAACACCACAAGATAGGTACTATTTAAACTTAATATTTAAATTTGAGTAGGTAATTCAAAAAATGTTTGTAATTAATTTCTGTAGTTTAAATGGGGGAGGAGCTTCCATTTGGAAAAAAAAATAAGTTTTGTATCACCACAGGACATCCTTAAGGTGACGTAAAAAAAAAAAAAAAAAAACGTTATGGAGAACATTGTTTTCATAGTTACTTGAACAATTCAAAAAAAAAAAAAATTTTTTAATTTTTACGGCCAAAAAAGGAGGCGATTGTGCTTTTTAATAAATCACTCTGTATATAGAGTGCGCTCGTGACGTTATGAGCGATCATAAACAAGACGGAAATGAGTATATCATATTATGCGTTTGAAAAGTTTCACGCGCGTGGGAGTCGGTGAATATTAATTTATCACTACGTTTCACCGCAGTCGTTTCTGCGCGGAGTAGATAAAAAAACGTGTTAAGCACGTCGTCGATGCGAGACACTTAACGACACACCTGTCGAGCCAAGTAACGAGACTACGTCTCCGGCGGCGGTGGCCGATGACGATAAATATAACATTTTTTCACCCTCTGGCCAGCATTTTTTTCCACCAAGAATCCGCAGAAGGAAAGACCGATACAAAACAGTGTATTTTTACAATGATGTTTATTTTTTTTTTCTGTGTACAACTTTTCTAATGGAAATACTCATCCAAAAGTTTCGATCAGCAACTTTTTGAAACCGAATTTGTCTCTAGACGGTACTTTAAAGAGGTCATTTTTTGAATTTGTTAATTCTTCATTTTTTTTTTTTTTTGAAAAAACTACCCAAAATTTGACAAAAAACGACTCGGAAACCATCATTTTTTGATCCGAACTACATGAAAATTTAAACAGATAGAAATATTTAAATAGATAGAAAATAATATACAAAAGATTTTGGCACAAGAAAATTTTGGAAATGTGGAAAAAAAAAATTTGGACATTTTTCTAACATTTGTTCTTTATATTATTAACTTCTTTCGTTCAGAATTATCTTAATGAAGAAATAATTTATCGTTTCTTTAAAATTCAATACACCCACCAAGAGCTTCACACCCTAGATGCGAAAAATACTCGTCATGCAAAGAACACCCATCGTGCGAAGTATGTCCGACTTTTTTAATTCTACACTCTCTTAGGTTAGGTTAAGTATCAAGTTACTTAATACCTAACCAAACCTTATAATAACTTATAATAAATTATACCTATTTTTTTTACAAATTTATTAAATTTTTTTCTGTAACTACTGATTTTTCGTACAGAAATATAATTGTCCGAAATTTTCAACAAGCAATCGAAATTTTAAACGGTACTCTAAAGAAGTTATGTTAGGTCAGGTTAAGGTTTTAAGATTAGAAAAAATGTTTACAAAAAAATTCTCTCCCCACTCCACTCACGGAATACAATTATACGATACTTATTGCACAACATTGTACACAATTCGTAGATGAACCCACTTAAAATTACCTTTTAAAATTTTTGATATTTTCAACAAAAAATAAAAAGTAAATAAATCGAAAACTCTCAGTTGTCGTAGAATCGATACATTCATCGTTTCGCTGTGAATTTTAAATTAAATATCTATTAAAGAGCGTTTATGTGCAATTCTGTAGATAAATGTTTAAAAACATTTTTTTTTGTATCTATCAAAATAAGTATTAATAAACCGCCCGAGACTATTTTTTTTTCTTTTTGTCTCGTTTCATTTTCTTCTCAGAAGTTTAGCGAGACGACAACTAAATACGAAAATTTTTATTATTATTATTATTATTATTATTATTAGAAATAACGTTCAATTTTTTTTTTTTTTTCGTATTCTGACGTTTCTGAGCTGTTATAAATTATAAATTGGAAATCGATTCAAACGAATTCAAGGAAAATAAGTACACTCGTGTGCTATCGGTGTCTCGTATAAAATAATCAACTCCCGAAAAGAAAAATATCAAATGCAACGAATGAATATCGAAAAAATAAATTTGAAATTATAAAACTCTTTGTGAAAATTACCAGATTTTATGTTGTCGGACAATCTGGGGCGAGTTTAAAAATTTGACATTTCTATCCTAAAAGAACGTTTATAATAAAAAAAAAAAACTCTGTCCTATTAGATACAAATATTTTCTTAATATTATTTAGTTAATAAGACACGATTGTTGTTCCAGGAAGTATTTCTTTTTCAATTATTGGAACAAGTGTAGCTCTATCTCGACGTTCAACAATAAAAAAAAATAAATAAAATACGTTTTTCAAGAAAACCATCATGCCGCCAACACATTCCAAAAACCCAAGGTCCTTCTTCTATTCGTTTGTCATAATTTAAATTAATTTCAAAATATTTTCAGAATCAGAATCTGAGTTTGAACCATCGTCGTCCGTAAAGGTGCGTCCACACTAAGCGTAACAAAACGGCGAACTGTTCGATTAAATGTTCGACGAACAGTTTGACGAACTATTCGCCGAACAACCAAGATGTATGTACGTATGTTCGCATGTCCGTGTTCGCTTGTTTTCCGTATAGATA
>JAIPRM010006898.1:0-17917 GCA_025469315.1 Stegophylla sp. TES_Ste_2020 | reverse complement strand
AGTTTTTAATATTACTATGAGATTAGAATTTAAGCAATAATTATATTGTTTGTTGGAAGGTATGTACATTGGTGAGTACTACTCCCAAATACTACTGTAATATGATAAATTGTATTATAATCCGAAAATATTAAATCCGTCAAATTCATTCAAAATAGATTAAAGGGGATTTATTTTTTACATTTCCTTAAATTTAAGATTCTAAATGGACCTAAGAAGCAAGTAGTGAGTAAGCATAACGTTTATTTAGTTTTCACGCTATTTGTTACATTTCTAACTTTTAAATAATTTTAAAACGGTAGTGGGTGTAAATTTTGATACGTTTATTTTATTCTAATACATCAATTTTTTAACATTCTATCTGTTGCAGATTTCAATATCATGCTTACGTTAGTCTCGAACTCACGAAGAACTTAACATTCGACGACTATCGCTGTCGCTGCATAATTATTCAAAATTATTTTCTATACGTGATCGTCTTGCGTGATTTAAACCCCCTCCCTCTCATCCCGAACTTTAGAACGTCACACAGTTATATTTAAAACAATTCGATTACATGCGAACGCCATTAATAAAAGCCGCGATTAATTTCACTTAAAAAACACTAAATATTATAACAATACACGGATGACGACCGGAAATCAAAACGTCAACTCCAATAATATTATCTATCGACAGTAAATGATGACCCGCGGTGGTATTTTTATTTCACCACACTTCGGTGGAACATTTTTTCGTTTTTTTATCACAAAATAATTATTTTCGTCTTGCGTTCTCCCGTTGTCGAGTCAAACGTAGCATTTAATACATTCACATTCAGAGTATAACGGATAATCACTGTGTATGACAACTGTATTATGAAGTTCGAAAAAATTACTCATAAGAGATTTCATGAAATATAATTTTATACAAAAAATGTCTTGATGAACGGTTTACCACGAAGCAAAATCGTTTATCGTCCGCAAACCTCGAATGGAAACGAAACATATTTAATGATTTCCGATTCGCGATAAATTTTAATAAAACGATGCCACGTGGCAACAATTTCCAAGTTTACCGAATAATATATTGTACTAACGACAATAACGGAACAACGATATAATGTGTAATGCAATACTAAAAATAAAATCGTTTGGCTTCCTATCCTTTACAGTCTAGTGAAAAACATTGCAAACCAATCTTAATATTATCTACAGTTTATTTTTCATAGTCGAAATTTTTGACGTTTTATTATTTAGAATTATCTAAATTTAACATGAATAATAATGACTAAAATCATGAGTTATTTTCTACATTTCTTAAAATTCTAAATTGTGCGAAAAACTGTTGGTATGATAAATAAATAAACTATTTGTTTAATCCTTGTTTATTTTAGATTCTGAACGAAGTGAAGAAGCTAATGTTTTTACAATGATGTTTATTTTTTTTTTTTCTGTATACATTTTTCGTATTGATCTACTTGTCCAAAAGTTTCAATCAGTAACTTTTTGAAACCGATATTTCTTCTAGTTGGTACTTTGGAGAGATAATTTTTTGAATTATTTTTTTTTATTATTTGAAAAATATACCCAAAATTTGATCCAAACTTTATGAAAATTTGAACATTGATAGAAAATAATATGAGAAATATTTTGGCACAAGAAAATTTTGAACATGTGAAAAAAAAATTTTGGATATTTTTCTAACACTTTATTTTCTCATTTAATTTTCTTTCCTTTATTTATAAGTAAAAAAAAATAAAGTAAAGTAAAGTAAAATGGAGTTAAGTCAAGTAAAATAAATTAAAGTAAAGTATAGACAAGAAAGCCGGACATACTTCCCACCAAGGATATTCTTCGCTCTTCAGATCAAATACTCTTGGTGGGTGTGTTGAAAATGACAACTATTGTATTGTTCTTTTTATTATTAACTTCTTTAGTTCAGAATCCTCTTATTGAAGAAATGATTTATTGTTTTATAAAATTCTACTAATCCTCCAAGAGTATCTGATTCAAAAAGCGAAGAATATCCGTGGTGCGAAATATGTCCGGCTTTCTTCTCTTTACATTACTTTTTTATAATCAATAGTATACCTAATTATTTTATGTGAGTACATTTTTACTCGAAAAAATGCTCAAATTGAGTACGTGTAGCTTATATTTCTGTTAGAAATTTTTATTTTAAATGATGCTTTAAGTAAGTACCTAATCTCTTGAAATTCTCGACAATTTGTCCATAATACATATGGAAAATCTACCAAAAATTTGAATAACAATTTTAAAATACAAGTTAAACTAGATTTCCACGGAATCAATTTATAAGAACAAAATACTAAACAATATCTAAAGTTAAATCTCATTTTTTATGCGTTTAATTATTAATAACTGTAATTTAAATGTATTAACAGTTTCAATTGTATCTTTTTAGATTTTTAAGAAACTATTTGTGTTTTTCAGGTCACAATTTTATATTCTTAGGGCGTTGTTCTTAGGGCCTTTAAAAATTAATATATGCTCAAATCTTGCTTTTGATCTTGTGTAAATGCATTCTGTCGAAGTATGTCGTGTACACGCGCAAAAACTGCAAATTTTTCTGGTATTCATAATTCCGGTACATTTTTAGATGGACTGTAAAGCCTAATGGGGACGACCTAATGGGGAAAATTATTAGTGACCCAATTATCACACAATATTCGGTAAACATATTTTTTGTGATTATTTAAAATTAAAAATTGAATAAAACTAGTAATTTTCATGTAAAAAAAAAAAAAAAAAAATGGCAAGTCCTTACAAAGCATTTTTCTTAACTTGTTGTTATCTTTTTTTAGATTCTGAACGAAGTGAAAAAGCTAGTGTTTTTACAATGATGTTTATTTATTTATTTTTTTACTTTTTTTTATTTATTTTTTTTTTCTATGTAGAACTTTTCATATGGAAATACTTGTTCAAAAGTTCCGATCAGTAACTTTTTGAAACCGGATTTTCCTCTAGTTGGTACCTTAGAGAAGTCATTTTTTAATTTCTCAATTCTTCAATTTTTTTTTTGGAAAAAACTATCCACAATTTGACAAAAACAACTCGAAAACCATCTTTTTTTGGTTCGAACTATATGGAAATTTATACATAGATAAAAAATAATATAAGAAAGATTTTCGAGCAAGAAAATTTTGTAAATGTGAAAAAAACATCTTGGACATTTTTCTAACATTTTTGTTTCTCATTTATTTTTTATATTATTAACTTTCTTCGTTCAGAATCTTATTATTGAAGAACGATTTATCGTTTCTTTAGAATTCAATACACCCGTCAAGAGAATCTCACCCAACGTGCGAAGAACACCTCAACGAGTGAAGTACACCCATCGTGCGAAGTATGTCCGGCTTTTATTTTTTTTTTTGTTTTAACAAAAATATGCTTCACGTGTTTTTCTAACCATGGTATTATTTTCTTAAACGTTCGTTACACGAATAGATTTCTACATTTGTTTAAAGATAGAATGACAACTTAAA
Source organism: Stegophylla sp. TES_Ste_2020 (assembly GCA_025469315.1). Taxonomy (NCBI): domain Eukaryota; kingdom Metazoa; phylum Arthropoda; class Insecta; order Hemiptera; family Aphididae; genus Stegophylla; species Stegophylla sp. TES_Ste_2020. Next base: position 14,430 of record JAIPRM010006898.1, on the reverse strand, counting down.
TAGCTGTTAATTCATGTTATTTTCGTGATTTTTTGGATTTAATCCTATTTCGTGTGAATTAGATTTAATCGTTTTACAGTTTTACTCTCGAGGATTGAATTATCAACATAACAAAATATGCAAAAATGCGCAATTAATCACCAAAAAAAAAAAAAAGATTGGCAAGTAGTTTGAAGTGTAGAAAAAGTGCGGAACACTCTTGTGTGGTTTGTTGAGTTTTAAAGAAACAATAAATAACTTGTTCAACAAAACGATTCTCGGCGAAACTTCAATTACACAGCACCGATAATAATTGTTAGTTTTTTGCTAATAACAGCCTTAAATTTCTATATCAACTCTATCCATTCATGTATTGTTTAATAATTTAGATGTTCTATCGAAAATATTACCAATAATAAATACCAGAAATATTCTTGAAAAACAGATTTATTCAAATTATGAAAATATCGACAAAAAAATCTTCACACTGTGCTTGTGTATTTTAATATATTGTATTAATATCACTACATAGTGCAGTAAAGGTGATAGGTAACTTAAATTATTTAATTTTCATTAATATTTGATATATTTTACACTAAAATCATAAAAGTTACAATGTTGCTATAAGAATTGAACAATATTTTCCTTACATAAAATTTAGGTAATTAATTTCACATTCTAGGCACGTGACCTGAACGTACGAAGTGTCCCGTGGGCATTTCCCCACCAGACCCCTTACCCCTAAACTTCAAATATAAAACCTATTTTATACTAACATACTAATAATATTAATATTGAGCTTACTTAAATTATTTATTATATCATTAACGAGCAATTCTACGATCAAATGTTATGCACCGGCTTAAGGAACTTATTATAGTAAATGCAAAGGTAATCCATTTGACGTCGCTGACACTTTATCATTATCTCTGCGTCAAGGTTTTGACATGTATATTCGAGTGTGAGAGTGCGAGTGTGTGTACGTGTGTACGTGTGTGTGTACGTGTCATGTAGTGACACCTATTGCTCTTGGTAAATATCGTCAAATAATCGATTTTATCGTAAAATTACTAAAAAAAAAAAAAAAGATAAAACGGGTGCCATTTAAAATTTCAAAATTAATACCTAAGTAGTAAAAATAAAAATCACGAATTATTAAATTAGCAAAAAAAAAAAAATCTGGACATACTCGCATCCTGGATAATCTTTGATACTGAAGGTGAATCAGTAGATGCATTGAATCGATTTTTGAACAAAACGAATCTGAGCAAAGCACCTGCGTAAACTACATAACTTTTATGGCCAGTATTACATTGAAAATGATAAACTATATAATTCTTTAAAACAATCGACTTTTCGTATTTTGACAATGAAGAAGTCTAAACCTGAAGTTTTGGTCAAAATAAAATCTCAATGTATACTGTCATTCATTTAGTTACTTTATTAAAATAGAATCCTTGTTAGACCAACATGGTATTTTTATCGTCAAGCTTTCAAGCTCGCAAACTTTTTATTTTTTACATAATTTCCTAAGCCATGGCCCGTGGATCACATATGGCCCGTGGATCACATATGGCCCGTCACAAAATTCTAAAATAAACTTAAATATAAAACAAAAATTCCCGGACATACTTCGCACGATGGGTGTTCTTCGCACGACGTGTGGGATTCTCTTGACGGGTGTATTTAATTTTAAAGAAACAATAAATCATTTCTTCAATAAAACGATTCTGAACGAGGGAAGTTAGTAATATAAAAAATAAATGAGAAAAAAAATGTTAGAAAAATGTCCAAAAATTATTTTTCACATTTTCAAAATTTTCTTGAGCCGAAATCTTTCTCATATGATTTTCTACCTATGTTTAAATTTTAATAAAATTCGGATCAAAAAATGATGGTTTGCGAGTAGTTTTTGTCAAATTTTTGGTAGTTTTTTTCCAAAAAAAAAAAAAATTGTAGAATTTTTGAATTGAGAAATTCAAAAATGATCTCTTTAAAGTACAATCTAGAGGCGAATCCGGTTTCAAAAAGTTATTGATCAAAACTCTTGGACAAGTATTTCCATACGAAAAGTTTTACACAGAAAAAATAAAAATAAAATAAACATCATTGTAAAAACACTAGTTTCCTCACTTCGTACAGAATCTAATAAATATTATATCGTAATTAGCACCGCTTAATTTATTTTGGCATTGATACTTAAATATTACTATTTTCAATGGTGAAGTGGCCTAACCTATTGGCCGTTTTAGTTTCCAGATACTGTTTTGCGCGAAAATGTTGGGCTACCTAGTACCTACTGATAATAACAATATTAGTAGAACCTTCGACTTCAATTCCCGCCCACGTTAGATCTTGTCTTTTAATTAGCTTCGATCTGATCCGAGAACGGATTAGGCTCTATGTATGTTTATACGTAAATATAAGACGCGCGAGGCAATAATGACTCGTGTGGGAAATTCGCTTTGGCACGCCGACCGTACGATTAGGCGGAACCGCGCGAGTTTTAGTGATTAAAGTACGTTTCCACGTCGGTAAATATTAAATAATAACAATGATAATAATATGTCACGGTTTAACCACAAAATTATATTACATTATAGCGATTATCCGTCGATTATGCGGCTGTGATACGTCTTCATAGCTTGAAATAGACGGGCCCCAGTGCAAATTAAATCTGTGGGCCCCTTATTTTACAGTATTATTTACTTCAAACATATAAAAAAGCAAAACATATTATCAGTTAGACTCTCAAAAATTTCTGCATTTTCGTGTTTTACAGAATCAAATGAAAAGTTGCTAGATCAGATACAAATCTGAATTAAACCTATTTAAATTCAATTTCGATTTTTATTTTGCATATTTTCAGATTGTATTATTTTTTTTTTTCAAAATTTTCGTTTATACATTAGGACAATAATTGTTTATCCTAATTCTTAGGATAAACATTTTGGGGAAGGAGACGAATACCTAAACACGTTTAGGTATTTGTCTGATTTATATCTCTCTCCTTAAATGCATTATCCTTATGCAATTTCCAAAAAATCTAGGAGGATTTTAAGTAATAAGTATGGGCCCCATACAAGAACTTGATGAGTGGGGCCCTGGTGCAATGAACCGCTCGCACCGTGGTTTCTACGGTACTGGCTCTTCGTCGTTTCACCGTCGACGAGACGTTATAATAGTATAGTTATTGAATAATATAGAACTATAACTGACGTGACGAAGGATCTTGGTAGGGGTGGGGGTGAAATAGTCCCTCCAATTACCCGAGATTAAAATTTTTTTTCCCACTACTTGCTCCAGTAGTATTGAAAGGAATTTTAGATTCTAAACAAAGCGAAGAAGCTGGTGTTTTAACAATGATGTTTATTTATTTATTTTAGACCATGATCAAAGCAAAGAACCTTATGATTTTACAATAATGTTTACTTCTATTTTATTTATTTTTTTTTATTTTTGTTATTATCTTCCTGGAAACCCTTTTTGGTAAAGAAATATTTATCTAAAAGTCGCGATCAGTATTTCTAAAGATTAAAAATCACACCCAGATGGTATTTTAGAGAGGTCATTTTATAAATTTTCCAATAATTCTTCCAAAAATGGGGAAAATCTATCGAAAAATTGAAAAAAAACGATAAAATATGCTATTACCAGAATTTTGATTATTACAACAATGAATTAATAGTCATTTCAACATTTTTTTCCAAAATGTTCAATCAGTAACTTTTTGAAACGGGATTTATCTCAAGATTGTACTTTAAATTTTTAAAAAATATAATAGAAATTTACATTAAGTTTGACTAAAAAGACTTGGAAAATATCTATATTTTTAATCCAAACTTTGTAAAAATTTATACGTAGACAGACAATAATATAAAAAATATTTTGGCATAGGAAAATTTTGAAAACTTGAAAAAAAAATTGGAGCTTTTTCTAACATTTTTTTTCTCATCAAATTTTTTTATTTTTGCTTTTCTTTATCTATTGGAAAAAAGAAAAGAAAAATAATTCAAAGTTATGTAAAGTCAAGTAAAGTTCAATAAAAAAACAAAAAAAATTTCATCGTATCCCAACATTTTCGACAGACTTAGCTAGTGATTAATTTATTAATTTTTCAAAACTGATAACCTCATTTTTTTTCTTTTGTTGGTTCTTAGCCAGCACAATGAGGGGAAGTTCTTAACTCCCCCCCTCCCTTTGAAAATAAACCCTGCGTGCACGAATCTGTCGCTTACATCCAGTATTTTGAAAATAGCTAAATATGTAACAAAAATATGTAATATAATGTAATGTATGTAAAACTAAATGTAAATTAGTTTAAATGTGTAAAAGTTAGTAATAATGTAATATAGACCATAGCTTAAATTAATCAGCTCGTCTTGAAACATATTTCTACAATAGAATCATTGAAGTTATACCTTCATATTTGACAAAAATATGTAAGTACCTAATTAAAAACCCGCATCCGAATAATTACCACTTACGACTATATGGAACTCAATAATCAGTGTCGCACAAGAAAAGTTTTTATTTCGAAATAATTAAAGTAAATGTTTGAACGAGATTGTTTTCCGCCAATAAACGCTCATTTTCCACAAAGTAGAAACACGGTTACGCACATTTTTCGAAATTTCCCAGAGGGTGAGGTGGACGGTAGTTGTCTACCTATTCCCAACGGATGCATGCCAATTACGTCGACTTCTCTCGGAGTATTTTTTAACATTACCTAAAATGGTGAAACATAACCTAAAAAGAGTTTTACAAATAAAACTACCAATAGGCTATTAATAATAAAAATTGTTATTAATTATTAGAATTTAATAACATTAAATATACACATAATATCTTATACAGATAATATCGATGAAGTAGCGCACAAGTGTGTTAATATATGTATGTATTTATTAAAAATGAGTATACTATTGATACGTTATAATTTAATATCAGTAAATAACATTTATAAATATTTATTTTATGAATCTTTAAAGTAATTACAAAACAGATAAAATTTTGAATTGCACTCATAATAAACCACGTAATAAAATCGAGTAAAAATAAGAAAAAAAAGAATTATATAAACGAAGATATCAAATTTGTTTAAATAAAATTTATATATATAATAGTATTCATTTTTATTTTAAAATTGTCAAAAATTTACAGAAATATACAAATCTTATTACCATTTTCAAACTCTTCGCTGTACAGGACAGATTTATGGGTAGATCTGCTGGTAAATCGAGATCATATTTCAACATTTGAAATATAATATCGAGCCTTAATAAGTAGAAGGGCGTTTTTGACCAAAATGACCTTTTGGTATCAAAAAATTCAGAAAAATTTTCTCTATGAAAGGTAAACAGTTGTTAGTGACAATATCACTAGAAATAGCAAGGAGTTAAATTTATCAAAAATTTAAACAGTGTAAGCGACTTAGTTGAGAAGCGTAAGTGAAAGGTGAAGCGAAAATCGTTGTAAACGACATGAATGTGTGACTGTAAGCGACATCGGTGTGAATAGAGACTTACTTCAATTTTCAGCTCTTTTCTTATACGTATAGCAAGTACCAATATAACCACAAATAATTCATTACTATAATAAAGATAAATTATTTTATATGAGCTTATTCCAGATGAAATCATGCAAATCTTAAAACAAAAATTACTAAAATTCATCAAATATTACGAACATTGTAATATTATATTTTTGTGTTCCTGAATAATTCTCAAAATGTTTCTTACGCCCTTTTACCCACTGTGGCCCACATGCGCATTACTTATGCGTACTCATCATATAACTTCCGAGCCCTAACAATAACACATCGGTCATTTTGATGCAAATTAGATACGGCCAATCAAGTGTAAAAGCAAGTGTCTAAAATATCATGTCCCCTCGACCCCAGTAAAGTAAGTCGTTAGATCGAATCGGATTCGACCCTGCGAAAATCAGTGATTTAGGGGTGGGAGAGAGAAGCGGGAAGGCGTGGGCTCTCCCGTACAGAAACACGCGGCCAAAAACACGACGTAAGGATTCCTCGCGCGTCGTATTGAATCAAAGTGAAATCAATAACTCGCGTTTACAATGATAAATAATAATAATTATAATCGCTGTTTAGAGAATCGGTGCAACAACAGTGGTAAGTATTCTAGAAATTCGACCGGTCTATTGTTAATACGCGCGCATACCGGTAAACAAGACAATACGACGATAATAATAATTATTACCATAATATTAATAATGTCGCCGCGTCGTCATCAGCTATCGTTTGCATTGCATTGTTGTACGAGTCATGTGAACGGTTATACCCCCTATAGGTACCACCTGGTTGTAACCCAAAAGCGCGAAATACAAAGTAAACGCGACCTAGACGAGCAAAAACAAACATCTCATAAGCACAAAAAAAAAAGTGTGTACCCCGCTCGTCGGGGTGTTCTTCGCACGTCGAGTGGGATTCTCTTAACGGGTGTATTGAATTTTAAAGAAACGATAAATCATTTCTTCAACAACACGATTCTGAACGAAGAAAGTTGGTAATATAAAAAATAAATGAGAGAAAAAAACATTTTAGAAAAATGTCCAAAATTTTTTTTTCACATTTCCAAAGTTTTCTTGCGCCAAAATCTTTCTTGTATTATTTTCTATCTGTGTTTAAATTTTCATATAGTTCGGATTAAAAAATGATAATTTCCGAGTCGTTTTTGTCAAATTTTGGGTAGTTTTAAAAAACTAAAAAAAATTGAAGAATTGAGAAATTAAAAAAATGACCTCTTTAAAGTACCATCTAGAGGCAAATCCGGTTTCAAAAAGTTGTTAATCGAAACTTTTGGACAAGTATTTCTGTACGAAAAGTTGTACACAGAAAAAAAAATAAACATCACTGTAAAAACACCAGCTTCTTCACTTCGTTCAGAATCTAAAAAAAAAATTATTATTTTAACAATACATAGGACTAAATAAAATTTGCTAAAATAAAAATAAAGTTTTTCATAAATTTTTATTTATTGGGCTTTTACCAAACACAATATATGTGCACACAAACGTAGTACGAATACTAACTGACAAATTATAGATAAAATTTCAAACATGCTTCGTTTAAAGCTAAATTGACAAATGGTAAACATGGCTCTGGGTGGGTGTCGGAAAAATTATCCGGGTAAAAAATGCCCGAGTATAAAATATCTAAGGGAAAAAATATCTATTGGAAAAAATATAATATACCTACTAGATCTTTGTTTACTCAAGAGCTAATCGATAATTACCGATTATCAAATTGAAATATTCTCACGTTGCACAGCAAATCAAATGACGTATATAAATTGATAGAAGCGAAGCGACGTCGCTGAGAAGCGTAGCGACGAGTATCAAAACACGCGCCAGAACTATACATTTTTTTTTTAAATTTTTTTCGCTTGATATATTTTCCCCAGATATTTTTTCCATTGGACATTTATTCTTCGAATATTTTTTCCATTGAGCATTCTTTCCTTTGGATATTTTTTCCAAAATTCGCTCTGGATGAAGGGTTGCGAAGAGCGGCGAAAATAACTTTCATCAAACCAATATTTCCTTTATGCAAAAATCGAAATTGTTTTTCGTTAATCAATTATATACTTAAAAACTGTCGTAACTCGGGACTTGTCGAAATATTCTCATGTCGTTTTCTTTCATTGCCTAGACACTACATAACAATATTAGTCGTTAGAAATAAGTAGTTTTATTTTATATTAATTAAATAATAACTATAAATTATTATATCATTAAATCCAAATACGCCACCGCAAAACAGCTGTAGTGGAAGTAAAGGGGTGGGGGCAGTCAATTGAAACAATCAAAACAAAACACGAAATTCTCACTTCACTTGTTTCAAGTTGTTTGTAATCAGCGCATCAAATTATTAAGTTTTGGTGAATACTCAGAAAACTTCAAAACTATCAGTGTTCATAAACGATTTCATCATATTAAGCAGTTTGCAGTTTATAATTTGATTTGACTTATTATTACTGACGTGAAATCGACTGAAAAAAAAAAAAGGTAAGCTGTCAAATTAAATTAAATAATTAAAATAAGAAAATGAAAGAGAATGTTTGAATAGTTAATTTATCTTTAATGTAGAATCTGACTTAATAAAATCCGTTTATTATGACAGTGTTACTGATGAATTTGACAACCGATTCACGCTTCGAAGAAAATGCCTTTTTTAAATAAACAAATTATTTAGCTTTTTTTTTTTTTTGGGGGGGGGGTGGCAAATCCTATAAGACTAAAACTCCTAAATACGCCACTGAAAATGACACTCAGTATGACTATAACACTAAAATTGTCATGAAATTTCATCAACAAATTCTATGGTAATAATAAATTTAATAAATATAAATAATAATTTGAGCTATTTTCACAATTTCGTAGGCATCGTATTTTGGGAGTCACAAAATTTTTTTCAGTGTTCTTTTGATATTAGGAAAAGAAGTATCCGGAAAAAATGTACCTAGAAAAAAATCACCTGTCATAAAGTATACCAAATAAAAAGTATCCGAAAAAAGAGTACCGGGAAAATCAGTACCCGAAAAATAAACTAAAAAATATTATGTAATATTAAAATAAATTATAATTTCTAGTGTACTGAGTACTGAGAACTCAAAATTTTCACAAAATATCGAAATGACTTTAAAAAATGTTTACCTCATTTAAGCTAAGTATGGGATTTCAGTATCAAGAAAATATATCGTTTTTATTCAATAAAATTTTTAATTTTAGGTAAAAAGTAATATGGTTAACTAATAGCACAGAAAAAGAAATAAAAACGATTTTTTTTTTATTCTCGCTTTTAGTTAAAATATTAACGAAAATCATTATTTTCACATAAAAGATTGACATTTATCATTAAATGAAATCCCATTAAAATTTATAATTATTTACTCAACATTTTCTTTACTAATATAAATACAATATAGCATAACACATTGCCAATCAATTTCCACCACTATTTTCCTATATTTTTAAAAAATCAAATATAATAATATTACGCTATTTTAAATTTTAATTGTAGGCGTGTATGTTCAGAGCATTTATAATCATTTTTGAATGTTTATTAATATAATCCAATACAAACTAAATATAATAATTCTCAGTGGGATATAATCATATGCTTGGAATAAAAATTACCAAAATCGATGTAGAAAAAAAATATTATATTTATGTATGTGTGTGTGTGTGTGTGTGTGTGTGTGTGTGTATCCGCGTGACTTAAGTTTAAGTACATTTGTATAATAAGAGTCTAATGCATTTTTTTTTTTTTTTTTTTTTTTAAGAAAACAAGTTGTACGTTACTTGGAAAATTATTTTAAAAGCATTCCTTTGAGAAACCAAAAGATATTTTTCTCAAAGCGCTTTTTGTTTTTATTTGTTTTTAACCGAAGAACAATCACAATATTTTTACAATAATAAAAATGGCGATAAAAAATATACGGCTCGACGACGCGCAAAAAAACAGTAACGTCTTATTCGGCACGCTTTTTCCGTTAATGTATTAATAGAAAATGTATCGTAAAACTTACAGCTTTTATTATTGTTTTTTTTTTTCTTTTTAATGCAATTAAATAATGGCGGTCTTTGATAACAGGCCTTATATCGAATTTTCGATGAATGATACAGGTCCGTAGGGGTGGATACACAAATTATTCAAAGAGGGTGCGAATGGGGAGGGGGTAATTAATATCTTCCCATTAGCAAATTAAGTCCCAATCAATATATACCTACACTTACACTTTTTGCAAGACCATTTAGCGTCTGGTTATTGAAGTTTAATATAGCACACAAATTTAATAATGTAATAATGTTAATCTACATTTTACTCGGCATAATTCTCTGTAGGATTAGCATAACCGCTCCTCCTCGTTTAATGATCGTATAAAATTCTAGTTTACGACATTTACCATACGTTAAACGTCCATTTATTACTCAAATTTGTTCTTACGCCGAGATATAGTATTGCGAGAATTACGAAAAATTACCCCTATGAAATACCAATTAGTTGAAATTTCTCATCAATAAAATTGTTGGACAAAACTTTTGAACAAGAAAAGTGGTTGTATGCATATAAAAGAGCCGGACATACTTCGCACCATGGATATATGTCATTTTCCAGCTGGGATATTCTTGGTGGGTGTATTGAATTTTATAGAAGCGATAATTTATTTGTTCAATAAAACGATTCTGAGTAGAGTTTGCACAAATTTTATGTTGACGTTAATTATGTTACCATGGCTACAATGGTCCCAGAAATTGCCAAAATGGTGAAGACGATAGTCAAAATTGGTCAAAAAATGACCACAATGGTCCCGAGAGTTGTCAGAATGATCTCAACAATGGCCGCCAATCAAAGCGACAAGTGTCAACCCTTTAAAATAACGTGAAATTCGAAAAATTCCAAGTATAAATTACCATCTAGAGCCAAATTCTGATGGTTGTCGTGGTGGCTGTCGAAGCTTTTGGATAATTATTTCCACATACAAAAGTGTTCAGAATCTAAAAATTGATATCATTATAAAACCCATACACTTTCACTAGGTCAGAATTTAAATTACAAACGTACAAATAATAAGCGAGAGGAAAACATCGCACATTGAACCAAAGATTTCCCGTTTCTTTGAAATTCAATACACCTACCAGGATGTGTTCTGCTCTAAGCGTAGCGAAGATTACCAATGGTGCGAATCATGTCTGGTTTTTCAGAACGTTATCAATGCACGAAAAATGCATTTTGAATTCTATACTTTAAGTCGTGACTTTTGTCGTTTTTCGCCCATAGTACATTTCGTTAATTTTATTTCTCCGCGTTGCCCGCTCGCCATTTCGTCCGGAACTCCGACGGAATTCCACGTACACGCAGTGGCGTATTTAAGGGGAGGGCGATGGGTGGATCGCCCCCTCCTAGGAGCTTTTTTTTCATCGAGATGTAATATTATACATTTACCATTTTTTTAAAAAGTATAAAAAGACGATTTTGTTGTAACTATTTATACTTTGATATATTATAATTGTAACCAATAAAAGTGAATAATACTTCATTGAAAATTTTATTTCAGGTGAAATTAAGAAATACTCGTTAAAATTTGTTCAATTTTTCATTGACAACAATGATTTTTTTAGTAACGAGATTTAAACAAATTATTATACATTATTTTTTGTGAAGTACCTATTTAATTTATAAATTATTAATTTGTAATAATAGATATGTACTATCAAATTCTTTTACTTTTAACATAATTAGGAATTGTTACACAAAAAAAGTTATATGTTATCAATTTCATGAATATGACATGGTTATATAGTTTTTTTTTAACAAGCTATTAAGGAGACTGAATGACGTAAGAAGCAACCAAATGCACGGTTATTGTCAAAAGTTTGGAAGGCAGAGAAAATGAGTACGACTGATGAAAGATATTTTTACACCAAGATTTGAACAATTAACAAATTTTTTTTTGTTTTGGAGGTGAAAATTGATTTATGGGGCTGAGTCCAAATGAAAATATGATGTGTAGGAATATAATTGAGGCGTGTAGTTTCAAACCCAACAATAACCAATTTTTGAAATTTTTCAGGAACAACAAAAAACGAATAAGACTTTAACATTTTACTTTATGATTTTGTTATAAATATGAACTCATAGGTTTGGAATGTATACGTCATAATGTGTATGAATAGGTGTTTTATAAAAATATTATTACAAGAGTTATTAACATTTCTAGTTTCGATATGGCTGATTTGTTGCAAATTTAATCATATGGCTGGTTTTGAAGCAAAATATTTTTTAGATTTTTTTGTACATGGCTGGTTTTGAAATTGACTTTGTGATATAGGTGGTTTTGAAACTAACATAGAAATATTTTAATAAAAATAAAATAATAAAATATTCTAATAATATAATTCTCTCATACCTTAGACAGTATTAAAAAATTATTAACAACAATTTATAATAGTAATTAAAATTCTGTCATACCTTAGACAGTATTATAACAATATTTGATTAGAATATTATTAACAATATAAACAATTATAATACTTATAACACTATTTAAAATTCTGTCATACCTTAGACAGTATTAAATATGATTATTATCAATTATTTTTTTGCCGCAAAAAAAATCGGGATTGATTATGGCTAGTTTTGAAGAAAACGTAGTAAGAAGGCTGATTTTGAAACCAACCACAATTTTCCGTGATCAGTTTAGGCTAGTTATGGCCTCTTTTGGTGTTTAATATTTTTACAGGACTTTTAACACAGTGTTACTGATTAGAAAATGCGAAAAAAACAGTTTTCAAAAAATGGTCTTTTGGCTGGTTTTGATACTACACGCCTCAATTTACAAATCGCCCCCTCCTTGGTGGAGCTTTAGATACGCCACTGCGTACACGTGTGCTCATAACGAAAACGCACTCTTCGTCCGGCGGCGCGTCTCCGACACAATACGCACGTCTTAGTTGCCGTGAGTTTGCCGTAGTTTTATTTGCTTTTGCCGCGTCTCTGATTGAGTAATCGACGTGCCCGTCGTCGTTTCGCGTATCTTCTGCCACGTGGTTCATCACCGGTCGGACATGCTGTCGAATTTGGCCGTCGGAAGGTCCGCGTCGTCCGGTGCGCGAATCCAATGGAGATAACGTTTGGTCAAGAACTCGTAAAAAGAAAAACACAACCAACTACGTATATATGTCGTACAATGTATCGTAACGGTGGTGCGCAATTAACCGTATTAGATTTTTGCAACGAAAACGGTGGAAACGGAGAGCGTGGGTGAAACGGACGCGGCGGCCGAGATTAGATGAGAGACCGGACGCGAGAATAAATAATGCGCGCGCGCGTGTGTGTAGGATTTCCTCTCTCTCTCTCTCTCTCTCTCTCTAATCGAATACGGTCCGACCGGCGGCGGTCGAATCACGTCGTCTCCGCGAACGGAATTAAACGAAAACCGCGTCGTCCGTGTATATAACTTTCGCGTGCACACTCCACACGACTCTGCACCGCGGTCGTTGTGTAATTGTTGCGATTTTATTTCACCAATTCGTTTCGATCTCGTTACGACTTCTGCGGAACGCGATCAATGTGCACGGCGGCAAACCATATTATTGTCTGCCGTGACGTTTTAATTTTCAAAAGAACAAAAAAAAAAAAAAAAAAACCTTATTAAATTAACCATTATCCACTTTATCCAGTTTAAAAATTACCCATCGCCTTTATTTTTATGATTTTTTTAGATTCTGAACGAAGTGAAGAAGTTTAATGGAAGAAATGATTTATCGCTTCTTTAAAATTCAATACACCCGTCAAGAGAATCCCACTCGACGTGCATAGAACAACTCGACGAGCGAATTACACACTTTTTTATAATGTTTTTTACTTACTTCTATTCGTTTTTGAATTCGTTGCGTGATGTTTAAAACGTTTTGAAAGAGTGATCTTGTTTTGAACAGTTTTATATAAAAGCTTCAAACTTTTACAAAATTCAAAACGACTTTAAATTTCAAATTTTCCTTTTGTTATTTTACTTTAAGTAAATGTCTTAACATTCCTTTTTTTGTCTAAATTATAATCGTCGGCAAAAGATATTTTTATAATAATCTCAATCGCTGTCTGTGGTTACTGGTTATACTTGCAGGGTAAAGAGATTTATGCAATAAAAGTTTAAATTTAAATTTTCATATAAATGACTATTTCGAAAATGAAATTTTGGATACATCGGATTTAACTGCACTAGATATGGATCGTGATGCATCATGTATGTATAATTTTAACTAGTTGATAGCTTAAGCAGAAAAAAAATCAAAACCAACAATATAACACATTTTGCAATTATTTTTAAAAATTGACTTTTCATCACACATTTAAAAAAAAAATACATTTTAATCAATTTTAAAACACGTTTTTTAATAATTAAGAACGCTGATTAAAAAAAAAATATATAAATACTAAAAAATCCCTGTATCAAATACATTATTATGCACTATTTACCGAATCGAAATTCTCAGATGACCAATATCACGAATAGTATATTTCCTGGAAATTTAGAAATTATTTTTCTGATGGAAAAAAATCATGTAAAATCACGCAAAAAATATATTATTAAAACACAATAAATATCATAATAATCAGTCAATGAATTCTTGAAATCAATCTCGCAAAATTTTATAAAAAGTTTATAAATAGCATTATAGTATTTCGAGCGTTTTTAATTTTAAAGAAACGATAAATCATTTCTTCAGTAAAACGATTCTGAACGAAGGAAGCTAATAATATAAGAAAAAAAAAATGTTAGAAAAATGCCCAAAATTTTTTTTTCACATTTTCAAAATTTTCTTGCGCCAAAATCTTTCTTATATGATTTTCTATCTATGTTAAAATTTTCATAAAATTCGGATCAAAAAATAATAGTTTCCGAGTCATTTTTGTCAAATTAA